>OMLM01002045.1:24817-45466 GCA_900302695.1 Helostoma temminkii | reverse complement strand
TAATAGTAGCAGCAGTAGTAGTAGTATTTTTCTTGTTTATTTGTAACTTTAAACAAAACCACAGTCCTGCACATTATTCATCCTCTGTTGTGAATTTGTTTTAAATGTAGTTTAGTCACATACTGTAGGAACATAATTATTAGAAGGCAGCTTTGATCAATCTTAGCTTAGAGGCAAATAAGTTATGTTATTTTTTTTTAAATGTTTTTTTAAAAAAAGGTATTTCTATACTAAGCAACTTGTAAGGGGATATAATTACGGTAGGGATACCTGTGAAAGCAGAAAGGGTGGGAAAAAAACACCATATCATATCTCACTTATGAGATAAGTCATAACTATGAGGTATGGATTTCACATTTATGAGCTACACTTCTCATAATTATGAGATACTATGTCATAATTATTACTCTCAGTATTATGCTGTTACAGTCTAGTATCAGAGGACCAACTGGCTCATATAGACAACTACAGAAGTGGACAATGCGATTGACAGAGACAGAGCAATTGGTCATCAGATCCCATAAGGCTTTAGTTCAGTAGTGAACAAAAGATATGTGCCACAAGAAGTTGGGAGTTTCTATAAAGATGTGATCTTAGATGGTTTTGGCTCCTCGGCTGAATCCTTCATGATGATCTAGAATTTTAACCTTGCCTTAACCCTCACCACCCAGAGGAGGGAGCTCTGTGGAAGCCAGGCCACACTGACCTGTGTAAGGTTTCCTACCTCTGTAGCAGTTTTACTCATAGTGACTTGAATGTTAAATGTGAGACTGCTGTACTATACTGAAGGTGAATAATTTTACTGTTCAGTCGTCCTTGTAATTGGATATTCAGTAAATATTTTTTATTAAAATTGTTTATATCCAAAGTGTGCGAAATAACTCATCAATGTGAACTGACAGTAGTTTATAGGTGGGTGTGATTGACTCTATCACAGCTGCTTGAGATTAGCAGATTGTGACTGTGACTGAACACAGCTTTTATTAATTTTGTGTGCACTGTCAGAAACTCTGATGTGACTAAGCCTGACGAATGAAATGCTAGTTTGATTAAAATGCATGTATGTGTGTTGTCCTGGTTTATTTACATTTTTATCAGGTTAAATAGAGACCGCACATAAAATCTCCAAAAACCCTTCAACCCTTTTTACTGTTTTTTTTAAGATGGATTAGCTTTTTTACACTGAACTTTAAACTTTCGCCATAAAGGTGCTTTTGTGTTTTTCTTTTGCATATTTAACACATAATTTGGATTCAAAAACAGTTAATGTGTGAAGTACAAAATAAAGCTAGTTTAGAAATACCAAGGGGCCGAGACGAATGGATGAAGTTAGAATTGGCGTAAGACTGGAGTCTGGTTAAGCGCAATAACACACAACTGGCTGGGATGTGTCATGAAATTACTGACTAACTTCATCTGCTGCCTCCCTCCAACCACTTGCACATTGCAGTGGTCCTTAGTGAGTCTTATGTCCGATCGCTTAAACATACTGCACATTATGACCATGATAATGAACATACTGAAAACCATTTATGACAACTGTTCTTAAGTTTAATTGATGCAGTTTTTCCTCCAGTACATTTGGAACAACCCCAGTACAACATCCAGAGGGGTAGAGTTTCCTGTCCTCCGACTTAAATGTTGCCTCTCAAGGCAACTTAAAGGAGGGTCAGCATGGACCTCCCTCACTGGTTTAATAGCTGTATTGATGGGGTAAACCTGCCTTGAAGGGTCAGTGTAAAAGGGGCTTCAGAGTAATGTGACGTGTATGTGATGTATGATTGGGCTGGTGGTGCTGGTTTGATGGACCTCTGCATGGGTAGAATGTCAGTCATGGTGGCGATAAAGGAGTTGATTAATAGCTCAGATGTTAGGACTTTTTTTGCTACTGAGTCAGGTATCACACAGTGTGTGCTGGACTGTGTGGATACTTTGTGATTGCGTGTACATAGACATGAATGTGCTTGTGTATTTATGTGTCTGGCAGAAGGAGCTCTTGGCAGTGACCTGGTGAGGGGCGACATTGAAATGATGTCCCTCAGTCCTCTTCCTGTCTTCCTATAATTAAATAAACTCTTACTGTGTCCCTCTACCTTGCTGTCTCACTCTATCTCACTGTAATTCCATCAGATTGAGACCCTGTGGTATAAATTGCAGGGGCAGATGGTGTGTGTGTGTGTGGGTGTGTATGTGTTAGGAGCACAGGGGGTTAAACATGCGGATGAGACAGTGGGTGCAGTAAATTCATGGCCCTTTCCGGTTTGACAAATGACTCTGTCAGCCTCTCGTAGGGCTGCAGCCCTCCATCGACCCTCAAGGTGCCCTTCCACACATTCAACTGTGACTGCAGCTCAAAACCACAAATGCAATGAACCTAATGAGCAAATATGCAGCTGGTGCCTCTAGGGAGCACAGTTAACACATTTCATTGTGTCCCACAGTACAGTGCAGCTACCTTCAACAGAGGTGGCTTCAGAAGGAACACAAACTTTATGAGTTTATGCTGACTTATCCTAAATGATCTCTAAAGAGACAACACAGCCATGACTGTTGCTGAAATTAAATTTGTAACAGCCCATAACAACCCATGACAAAGCTTTTAGTTGCAAACCTTGTACCTCCAAAAATATGAATGTTTCCCATTTGAGGCTTGTCAAAGACACATCCCTCATTGTTTAGTTTTGTGAAAATGCATTTTTAAATGGGATCCTTTAGCTTTCTGAAGGATCTGAGGACTTAAATTTTACTGGTACCATATGCAGACATGATGTTGACTATTCAACACATGCAATTCTTGAAGTCTGATGTCCCTGGAAAAAAGCTGAAAGAAATTAAAGAAATTAAAATGGTGATTAAGTAAATGTCACAGGCAAATCTCAAATCTTTAATGGGCACGACCAGATAAGGAAAAAACCTCAAAAATGGGGAACAGATTTGCTAAATTCTTACATTCAAATTTTAAATCCTGCTTTTAGAAGATTAAAACTGCTTATTAATGATAATAATAAAAAATTGGCCCAAATGTGGCATATCAGATTTTAAAAGGGGCCTGTGCCATCCATATCCATTCCTCTGTGCCCAGTCTGATAATGAGTGTAAATACAGACTTAACTTATTTTCCGCACAGATCTCAACCCACACACTAGCTCTCATATTCAGTTACTGAATCATTAGTGATTTATTCTCTTTTATTGCACAGCTAAATAGATCGCTTTCATTTTCAAAACGTTATTAAAGGGCATGTTTTCAGTGATGACATTTATAAACAAGAATTTAATCAAAGTCATCAAACTGCTGAGGCCCCTAATATTTACTTTTCCACCCATTACGGAAAATGAGTCGAGTGGATTTTCTCAGCAGAGTCCAACTGTTCCATAACAGAACGTGGTTTATGTGAGTGTGAGCGAGTCATATTTAATGGCACCGCTGGGTGGGGGGAGGAGGATGGCTGCTTCCATTAGGGTCATACAGTACATGACAGCAGGGGAAATGAGAGTTGGTTTGGTGTGGGCGGCTGGGATGTGACTCCCTGTGTTGGAGAGTGAGACAAGGGGATCCGTTTGATAGAGTTTGGTCAAAGTGGGCTAATAGAGTTGAGCTTTACAGTTATGAAAGCGGCTTCGAAATGGAAGTGTGTGGGTGCCAAGTGCCTCATCGAACACTCGCTCATCTAATTGCTTGTCGACAAGTAGGGGGGATGATAGAAAATTAGCTGTGTATGAGAGTGTGTTTGTGAGTGTGTTCATTAATCTCATGGCTTTTATGGATTACATCCACATGAAAGTATATTATTAACTGTGTTTTGTGGTTTTCAGTTCCACATTTACTTTACTTACTTTCAGGATACAATTAATAGTGTGTTTGCTTCAGCTGGTACTGTACTTTCATGTGCATTCTTCCTCCATCAATGATAAGTGTAACTAGAGTGGTTAGGAGAGTGAAGCCTGGATAATTGCTGTGGGGGTCCGATACAACAGCTCCCCTGGTGGGAGATCTCAGGTCAGCACTGCCAAAGCGCTGACTCGAGTTTTACACAGTACTGTAGACACTGCGCTGATCTTTCACTGCCAAATAAGAACATGTATTCCCCCGTTTACTCTGTCTGCCACAGGATATTTCCTGCAACTGTTATGGGTGTTTAAGTTTATTCAACAAAAAGTAGGTTGAACGAGTTCCCACATTTATCACACAATCTGGGATCACCTCAGCACTCAATGTAGTCAAAGAAGTGATGCATGCTACAAAATGATTTTGCCACATGCCACAAGTGACAACAGATTTTTCACTTCAATCAGTAAAGTAGTGAAAGTCAAATGTTTCATTGTCAAAGCAATGGTGAGTGCTAATTAGCTAATATTAGCTAGCTACCTACCATTGATCCGTGGATCATTATTTGCAGACGCACTGGAATCAGCATTCTTGGGCAGTAATGATATAATATGTTGGTCAGTGTAGCACAGTGTCTTATGGCATAAATTTAAGTTGTTCTGTCGGGAGACTCTCCCACGAATGTTGGAGGAGAAACGTGACTTGAACACAAGCAAAGTTTTTCTACATGGTGTACAACATGTTAACTATGATGGGTAGATTAAGATTTGTTTGTTGTTGCTAGGTGTCAATTACTTATCCTTGTGGAGGCATGATTCTCTCCATTTTTTTAAGTACTATTTAATTTTCACAGGATCTTAGAGTGAGAGAGAGTTGTAGATTTGGAATAATGTAAGACTATGTTGCTAGAATATAATAAAAATTTATATTATAATTTAAAAAATTGTGGATGAAGGGCTAATGGATGCTCAACTGAATTTCAGTAGCAGAAAAACAAAGCTGACTCCTGATTGCAAACAGAAAAAAGACAAAGGTCTCTCTTGGTCAGATCACACGCGTTGGTAAATCAGTATGTGAATAAATGCTCTAAATTTTCACTACACACAATCTCACATGCTCCCTCTGGCACTTTATAACAGCTTCATTTTTTCCTGGATTATTGTAGGTCTTATCATTACAGATGATACTGTTCAGAAAGTCGTCATGGATATAAATATGGATTAAATACAATTATACATCAACCAATCCATGAATTATGGTTTAACATGCGTGACTGAAGACTGAAGCTAAATACTTATGACAGGCATGACAGGCAAAGATGTAGGAACCACTGAGAGGTCAAATAATGTATGTGTGCATCAGTGTGTGACTATGTGCTGTTGTATTCCTGTGTTTGTAAGGACAGATTCTAATTTTATACACTGAGAGTGAGGACACATCTAGGAATGTGATGCACTTCACTTCTTCAGAGACAGGTTAAGGTTAGGATAAGGTTTGGGCTTGTGTGCTAGGGAAATCCATTATGCCAAGGACAGATATTCAAATGCCATTGTACAGTATGAACAATGATGTAGTGTGTGTTGCTGTGATCGGTATGTATGGTACGCTCTGCTCTTGCTGCAATATTAATGCGTGCATCCATGTGTGTCTGTGTCTGTGCTTGTAACACAACAAGATGAACGAGAGAGCGGACACGTGTCCCATCCTGCTTTCTCCCTCCCCCACCTCCTTCTATATTATTCAAACTTCAGTAATGAGACATTCAGAGGCCAACGTCACCTTCAGTTGTACGTCTTCACCTCCACTTAGCCGTTTAACTGTGACCCAGCATATCTGTCAATAGATTGACAGATAGACAAACAAGGAAACAAACTATGGATTTTTCAATTAGAGAAAATAATAATTACTACCACGGAGCAAAGCACAGGGCCACGATAGGGAGTGCATGTATGTATTGTACATACTGTATGTGTGTGGAGTTTTTGTGTGTACAGTTTTTAATGTATGTATGAATGAGCAGTGGTCCACAGGAGCTAAGCCCTGAGAGAAACATATACATGCATTTATGTGTTTTACACAAGTTTGTGTGTGTGGATGCACATTTAAACTTAATACATATTTACAGTATGTATACCTTGATTATATAAGAGCAAAGAAGCATGTTTGTTGTCGTGAGGCTTCCAGTGTGTGAGCACCACTGCTGACCCTTCAGAGAGTTGATCCTATGGAGGACACAGGCTGTGATTTTTTCTTTTTATTGTTTAATTAACCAATGAGGGATGCAAACTGTCAGTGCTCCAAAACATCCTCTGAGTCTCAATATCTGCTGGCGTGAATATGTGTTGTTTCCCTAAAGTGAAGAGTCTTTGGAAGCTGGTGGTATCCAAACAAATCATGTTCCACTTCAGCTCACTGCAGTAGACAGCACTCTTTTATTATTGACCTCCTTGGTGTTCACACTAATTAATATCAAATGAAGAAATGGTTGAATATATGCATCAGCTGAGAGCCTGTTTGCACTTTTCATTTTATCTGCATGAGTAACCTCAGGGTGTGGGATATCCAACATCCATCTCATTATGAAAGCTTCAGTTTTGACGTCATTTCCTTTTGTCGACTGCTGAACTAATGTAGCACCTATATTTAAGTTATCTGCTTCAAACTTGAATGATGTGAATGTGCCTCAAGGCTGCTGGCTTTACAGCTGACAGCCTCAGACATCTGATATTGTTACAGTTTATTCATGATGGCTAGGTTCAAATAGATTCTGTGATCATCTCCTCTCTATCCAGCAGTGCAAGTAATTAAGCTTGGAGTTTAAATTATTTCAGTTTTCAGTACTTATACCAATTTTTATATGCACCAAAAGTGCAGTAGTTTGTTTCATTTGTCCAGGTTCTGAGATGTAAAAGATTCAGTTTTCTTTTTTTTATCATTGATATTGGTAGACATTTTGTGGCTGAAAGGAAAACTCATGTGACAGTTCTGTCTAACTTAAATCAGGACATGCAGGATAAAAATAAAGATCCCCAAGATGGTTAAAAAATAGGTAAAGAAGAAAAGGTGAGCTTGACATGACATGCAACAAAGTTCCCCAGCTGGGACCAAAACAAATGTTACTAAGACACACTGAATAAAACAACAGCACACATTTCAACAGTAATGTTTTCCAGTCAGTCTGAATAATATGATTTCCACTCGGTTCTATTCATTCTTCATTCTGTATAAATAAATGTATTGCGATATTCTATAAGTTAAAGAATTGTGGCTATATAAATAAACTGAATTCAATTGAATATACTCTAGCACCAAATCACAACAAAAGTCATCTCAAGACCCTTTACAGTGTAAGGTTTTAACACCTTACAGAATTTTATGATACAACTATATTGAATTATGTAGAAAACCCCAACAAATCCCCCTTAAGCAATCACTAGGCAACAGTGGAGAGGAAAAACTCCCTTTAACGGAAGAAACTTTCAGCAGAATCAGGCTCAGTGTGGGCGGCAAACTGCCACAACCGGTTGGGGTAAATGGAAAGAAAGAGAATAGGTTTATTTTATGTATGAGTTAAAAAAATATCCTAGTCTAAGATAACTCAAAGATTCCTTAGTAGTGGCAGACACCAGTGCTGTGTCATCTAAAGGAACCACACAATTAGCGATCATATGTCTGAGGTTTTACGGGCCCAAATAGAATAACCTTTGTTTTGCCTGAATTTAGAAGTAGGAAACTGTAGGACATCCAAGCCTTTGTCTTTTTAAAAGTCTAATTAATTAGTTTTTAACTTATTTATTATTTATTATTATTTAGTTTTGTGGCTAAATATAGCTGGGTGTCTCTTGCATAACAATAGAAGTTTATTTAGTGTTTCCTAATAATACTGCCTTAGGGAGACGCATATGAAAAGTACGGAATCCTGTGGAACCGTGGAGGGAATGTGTTATCCCTGCGATGGACCTGTGCAGGGTGTACACTGCCTCCCGCCCAGCGACAGCTGGAATAGGCTCCTGCATCCCTGTGAACCTTACCAGTACAAGTGGTTAGAATAATGGATGCACACTATATACTAGAATCATTAGACCTTTTAGTTCAGTTACTTATATTATCAGTCAGCAGCTTTGTCCCTGTGACTGGCAGTGGCCCTGACTGCACTCGCACAGCTACAGCATGTTTCGCTTCACCACCTTACAGAAAGTCAACAATGAGCTTACAAATAGATTTTGTAGACAGAATAAGACAAAACCGGTGTCAGCTGAAATTCTGCTGTAGCCTTTGTTTCACTTGAGCAGTCTTCTGTTATCTCCTACAGTGCAAGAGCAGCATTGCTGTCTGTAACCTCACAACAAAACACATTTGCTTTCTCAGGGCCAGAGGTACAAAAAGAACATGTCTTACTTTAATGGCTTATGCATTTTTAAACAACAGCTTGTGTACTGAGTGTGCATGCGTCTTCAAAAGCACTGAATTTGGTTTTTTTTCCCAGATCCTGAATCACATGTGTGTCCTGCAGTTTAGTTCAGTGAGTCCACACATATAGGAAGGAGGAGAGATGGGCAAACCTTCTGCTTTGTGGTAACACCATGCCCCAAGTGTTCTGTAAGGAATGCATTTGAATATTTGCATATTCACATACTGTATGAGTTATGCATATGTCATGTTATGACACATCAGTCGTGTCTGTCTTCTTCTTCTTCCTCTTAGTGTTTCGTGGTGCATGTGATTCAGGATCATGAGTAAATCAATGCATGTCACGGCATTGAAAACATTACAAACAATCAATTAGTGTAGTCAATAATTCCAATAGCTTGATGTTAACCAAGACAGTGCAAACCTGAAATGACCTCATTTTTAGCCAAGCTAGCAGAACGGCTTGATCAACTATTACATAGATTTTCACTTAAATTTCCTCAGAAATTCATGGTGCCAAGAGGATTAATACTCTGACTTTTACTAAGGTGCCACCATGATGTTAAAATTCATAGTTTTGTGTAAAATACTATATCAAGAATTATGGACAACCACATACTAGCACTACAGTAGCTCCATGAAGTAGTGTCACAAAGTAGAGCCTCATGGAGCCACCAGCATGGCTGTAGTGAGGACATGGACACATGTCAATTGAAAATGCAGTCTGGGGTAAATGAAAGAAAACATGATGGCAGCTTCTTCAGAACGAGAAGAGAAGCTCCTTTATTGTATGTGATTGAATGCTTGCATTAAGGGATGAACTGGTCTTTTACCTTTTACCTGTGACACTGTAACAGTTGAATACCTACCTAATGGGTGCACAAACTGCTCTATTATAAATCTTTTCAACAGAATTCAGTTGATTGGAACATCACACACCCAAAGGTTACCACAGACTAGAATAAGCAGCACTGTAAAGGTTATCAGGCAACACTGAACATTTTTATTCTTCATAAAGAGAGGGTTGTGGTATCAATCACTAGCTCTGTGTTATAGTGCTTTAAAATGTATCTCTGTTTTTATTTTTAGACTTTTTATATTTTATTTTGCCCCATCCTTCCTCTGTCAGTCCAAACATCGTTTCTTAAGGATGTCACAAGGTCTGTGTGTTCACCAGTAGTGATTAGAAGATATTAGCATACTATATGGTAATAAGGCACGTGGACTGAATAATGGACAGAAATCCCAAACTGTCTTTGGGGATGGGGGAAGAATCAAGACCTTTCACTCATTACCTGATCTGCAGGTTTTTACCTTGAAACTATTACAAAGATATGCTACATGAGCACCTCTTCAAGGTCAGCTGAGGCACAAATTGACCGCAGGCAAATTTTAGAAAATTTCCCCAGACAGTTGGTGGTTTTATTTAGGAAATGCTGTTTTTGAAATTAGAAAGGAAGGACACCTGGGGAAATCAGGAAACACAATGAGGAAAACCACGTCCGTCCATTAAAGAAATACAAAAGAGCCTGACTCAAGTTAATGAATGCTACTTTACTGAATAAATACTAGAACTGAAAACAACAGAGGAAGTCTCCCTCGGATTTGACAGCAGGTGCTTCCGATGCATAGCAAAATTCTGTGTACAAAAGGGAATAGATTCTCTGTGCTAAAAGCACGGAGCCTTTACTATTGTATGTGTTTGACCCTGTGTGACCTTAAAGAGTTGTACGTAAATGAGGCAGGATGAAGCACTGTGCCGTCAGTTTCTGAGGGCAATTCATTCCCTTTCGTGTGCAAAGTACTTCCAGACTGGCTGACCTCATCTCATTTATTGAGTGGATCAATTGCAGGTCACCTCTCATTTTTCCTGGGCTGTGACTGGGTCTGACATAAGTCTCTGTTCAGAAACGTATCCAAGAAAAAGTGCAAACTGAGATTTTCCTGATTGTTTCATTCAGTTGGTTTTAAAGATTTGTAGTTACTGACTGTGCACTTCTATTTTGTTTTGTTTTTTTTAATAAATTGCAATTGCATCACAACTCAAGTCCACACTTAACATTGAACTACTAATATGCTATTTCCTGCATTGCAGTGAGCATCTGGGTCTAGGTGGTGAAAATGACTACTGTTCTTTGCGTGAAACAAATGTTATAAAAATACTTCTACTACTTCTGTGATCTTTCAAGAAGCTTTAAACAGGTAGTAGTGCTCTGTGAATTATGGCTCAGCTAACACTAATGCTTTCATTATAGTCAGTTCAACCTCAGTGATGTTTAAGAACCATTCATCCATATGCCTGTAAATCTCTGGTCATGTTATGGTCATTTTATTTTTACCATATCATCCTTTATGTTGTACAGCTATAATGTTCTTGCTACCAGTAGATAAACAGTAAACTTCAACTTTAATGTTCTTTTGACTTAAATAATAAATTACGACTTTATTGGGATTTTACAGCATGAACATTTAGATTTTCTGAGTCTTCACTCTGAACCTGTCTGCTCAAGTCTCTTTCAAAAGTAAAAGATAATCTAATATAACAGCAAGTTCTCAAAAATATATTGGTGTGCTATGTTCATACACTCAAGCTAGAGGACAAAAACAATCAATAACAATCCAATTAAAACTCTCATAAAAACATCCTCAAAGCTTCAGGCTTTCTGGTTATTTTATTGTCAGAGCATTTTATTAAAATTCCTCAGATGTGAAGTTCCCCTGTGATTATTTTTAGTTGAATCAGTTTTTAAACCAAAATGTAAAGCTAACATATGTATATTTAAGAACCAATATGAATTAATTATTAAAGAATGTAAACATGTATATTTTGTAGTTTTGTACAACACTGTACAGCAAATGTTTCTTGTGTGTCATCATATCTTACATGAATCTATACATTTTATACATACCATACTGTGTGTACATCTTATTTTCCAAAATAAAGGACTGTCTCAGGTGTTTTTTTATTAGTCACTGTGTTGATCAAATCACAGAATAATCAAATCAATCAAGTAATGAGATATAAAAATTTCCCCAGCTGATAGACAGTTGTATAAGAAGCCACAGACCTCGACAGAACAGGCAATCTGATTAAGTCCCTCCTAAACACAATTTGTCTGCTGTTAATGAAAATGAATGTAACCTGTCATCACACACTGTTTCAACAGTGGGATGTAGAACAGCACAGTTAGCTCAGTCACATTTACTTCAATGTAAACATAAATGTTACCTGTCAAATGAATGTTTAAGTATCAGTTTTTACTTTGTTTTACTTTTCTGTCTGACACTGGTAATTGTGAGGATATCAAATGGTATTGTCTTAATTGCAGGATGATTCCTTCAGCCTCCATGTAATACCCTAAAATTGTCATCATAGTTATGACAGCTGAACCAAAGTGCAAGATGTCACCAATGACGTCAGTGTGTCAACAGCTGTGGTGAGATTTTATCCTAAAAGGTGAAATGCTGTCATATTTGTTGAAGTCAGTGTGTGTGAGTCCTTTGCTTGTCAAAATGTTGATGATACACTTCCAATTACAGGTCAAAGCACCACTCAGTCAGCGAACATCCCGACTGTTGACCTCCACAGATATTACTGACACTCTGCTGAGCTCTGAAGGATCCCTTGATGTGAGGAATTACCTCTTTGAGTTTTGAGCACTGCCCTGAAAAGTGTGGTGAAAACGCAGGCTAAAAATGAACACAAGGCTCACTTTATATTAACAATAAGACCAAAAGAAATAAAAGAATTCTTTCCCCCTGCTCTCATTGCACATCTCTTTATACTACTTGCTCTCACAAACCACTTATTAAAGATTTCTGCTAGCAATGCAATTAAGCACTTTTCTTCTCTCTGCAGTCTGCACCTCTCCTCCTATAGCTGTTCAATAACTTTAACCAAATAGGTTTTAACAGTAGTGTTTTTTGTCGGCAACAGTTCAAAGGGTCACCCCTGGAGAAAAAAAAAAAATCAAACAACGAACTTTTAGTGGAAAATTGATTCGTCGTGGGAATGATATCCTGAGGAGCAATTTCATCCGCCTGTTTCCCCTCTATGGTAAATTACTGTATGGCAAGACTTATCAAGAGCATTTCAGGACACAACACTCCCTGTGAATACTGATGAGAGAGAGAGAGAGAGAGAGAGAGAGAGAGAGAGAGGGAGGAGCGGAGCTGCGTCTCTGCCTCAAAACTGGAGCTGAGTCAGTGAAAGAGTAAATATGCCCACTGTAGGAAAACATTACAAACAAAATACATTCATAGCACACCTACCGTGGACTGTTTTTGCTTATGTAGGGATTTAAGTATGTATCATGATAGCCACTATATTATAATATTTCTGATTCCATTTACATGCATGTTGGCTCCATCCACTGATGAAATTTAATTACATAATTAGATAGTGATGCGTTTCTTTTAGATCTAAATATATGAACAGCTAGAGATACCATCGACTGTGCTCAGTACAGTATGCTCTATCAGCTATTAATGTGCAAATGTCTGAGCTGCAATGTAGCCAGGCAATAAGCACCAGCTTCTTATAGCAATTTACATGCCAATCTCTGTAAAACACAAAATATTTGAAGGAATTTCCCTCTAAAGTAATTTTTTAAACAAGCAGCACAACATTAAACTAATATTTATTTTCATGCCTCAAGGACGATGACAGCATTAGGAAAGACACCTGATTCACTTCACAAATTACATTGTGCTTTATGTTGTTCTGCGAATATGTGCTGTAGGTCATTGCACATTTCATGTCATGCAAACCATTTCCTGCTTACCCTAATTGCACAAACCTGCCTCTTTGAAACAATTACCACACAGTTCAATAGAGCCAGATGGTAAAGAACCTCTCTCTGGAAATGCATTTAGCATGAAAAAGATATTTTCTATCCTAACAACATCTCAGCTGCCACATTGATGTTATAAATTCACATAAGCCCATATTGTTCATGCAGCTTTTTTTTTTACCTCAAGGGCATTTAATATGTAACCCACTCTCCTCATCAGATGACAATTACCATGACAGCAGCTGTGACACACAAGATTCGAGAATGAAAAAGACTTTCATCAAATCCTAGTGTGAGCAGATCACTTGACCCACTTAACTGCCAAAAGATATCTGAAATCGTCACATAAGGTCATCAAACCTCCATGAGGACATCGTTTTAATACTTAATATAAGTTTTATTAATCCCCAGTAATAGGCTTGGCTTGAACTTCACAGCAGATACAGGATTAACACAAGGTCACACTTTGTAGCTGCCCCACCCTGATTCTGTGCTTTGCAGAGTTTATTTGCAATAGTGCTCTGTGATTAATGTTCGGGTTGTTTTGTTTTAGCAAATTATTCTATTAAAAGAGGTTAAGTGTCATTCTGCTTTGCTGTGGTTTCATACAAATAAAATGCGAAAAGCACAATAATAATAAAAAATGTCTGGATATTGAACCCACAAGTAATTGGACACACAAATTTTCTTTATTGTCAGAGAACAAGAGATACTAGAATCTACTGTAGAACCACAGATGGCCACCGTCCTCACTAAGTGGAAACTAATAGTATTCCCTCAAGAACAAATCTTAGAACTGCAGGAGCTGTTTTAGCTTGTCCCCCCCCTGCT
This sequence comes from Helostoma temminkii, assembly GCA_900302695.1. Taxonomy (NCBI): domain Eukaryota; kingdom Metazoa; phylum Chordata; class Actinopteri; order Anabantiformes; family Helostomatidae; genus Helostoma; species Helostoma temminkii. The sequence goes on along the minus strand of OMLM01002045.1, from coordinate 31,604 downwards.
GCCGAGAGTCTAGTCACAGATGGTCAGTGAAAGTGTACTAGAGGATTATGTGAACAACTCGCAGCAGAAAACAGCCTGGGAATTACAAATTAAATGCTATTCCCATCAGTTTACACAAAATGTGTCATAAAGATAAATTTCACTTATGATCGCCCCTTATGTGTGACTTAATTTTCAGGATGAAACTCCTCAAGCGAACAAATAAGTGATTATATAATAAATCATTCATACCAAGCGGGAGTCATGTCACAGTATTAGACTGCAATCAGTTCTCCTGCTGGAGTGCCAAGGAGTGGATGAGAGTTACAGTAATTGCTTTTGTCTGAATGAATCCTACAGAGACTTTCTAGGTAAATAATGCAGAGCTAATTGATTGGAGCTGCTCCCAGTTGACTGGGATACAGGAGCCAGTGTAATAAAGTGGAGAAGTCACTGCCATTGGTAAAAGTTCACACACACAATTTTAAATGGCCTTATCCATCCATTCATCCATCCTTTATCGCTGAGGGGTGGATCCCATGTCCTTCTGGTTGACCACTACACCACCATGCTTCCTTACTGTAGCACCAAGGAGCAACAGAATTCTGAGCCTTGTCAGAGAAAAATACTTTTTCACACGTCCATGATGCTCTCTCACTTTCACCCAGATTGCTGAGCAACATTTCTTTTTGATGAAGAGGTCTGTCCTACTAATTCACTTGATATCTTTACCAAATTGTCCCTAAACCGTGTCATGCTTAACATCACCAAGAGGCTGTAAATCAGCCTGGCAGGAGTTGGATAAGGGACAGAGTTCAGGGCACATGTGCAACTTCTGCATAACTTACGTCCTGGCTAACACATCCTTTTCCCAGAAGACAGAATGACACTGTGGCTAGACTGGGACACTCAGCACTTGTGTGTTTGCCAGATTGAAGAGCCTGTTTGCTCAGCTGCTGTTTATTCTTGAAACTGGCGAATGTGTGAGACAGGATTTTATTGGTCATTATTCTGCTCCACTGATAGCAAATCTGTTCAGTCCTCAATTTGGCAGTCAAACCCAGATAGTCGTGACAAATACTGTGTCCAAAAAGCCTCAGAGATAAGTAAGTGTTTGACCTAAATACCACGTTGTTATTTGTTTTCATATGTCTCCAGATACAAACTACAGTGACTCCCAACCAGTATATGTCTATACAAGTATATGCCTGTTAGTATTTATATCAGTTAATTACCAGTCAGAAGTTTGGAGACATATAGGAATTGCCTTGTTTTTCATGAAAAGATACGTGTGTGTTACCATCATCACAAAAGGGTTTTCTAATGAGTATGAAACATAACATGCTATTGGAAGACAGTGCCTGTAATGATAATTTTATACTTAAAAACACCACTTAAGTAATTCCAATTAATTATTTTCTATGCTTGGATAAGGTGAAAATGTTATTTAGTAGTTTTTAATATTAGTAATTATTAATTAATTAGTATTTGTAGCCAAAATAGCTGTAGCTAAAAGCAAGTGTAAGCAGATGGTTGAGATAATATAGGATAAACAATCTGCTAAAAAAATGCACACACCACTTATTAAAGAAAGAAAGCATTTGTAACATGGTCATTGGTGTCAATGAAGCGTGGGTATGACAAAGAAAAACAGTTATGGTCATAGCTAAACAGGGTCACAACAAGCAGAAATACATGTTATTTGTTGCACGCTACTTGGAAAAGCTTGAAGAAGCACTTAATTGCAGTCACATCAGTTCCCTTCTTAGCCACTGTGTCTCATCTCAGCTCTTCAGAGTATCACTTCCTAGAGTTTGGGTGTGCAGTAAGCTAATGGGTTTGAATTATTTATCAAATTTAGTGTGCACGAAAAATCCAGCATTCAATCAGGTGTCACAGGACTGTGCTGAAAACATCTGTGTGCTCGACTAATGAGATTCATTTGTGATGGAAGTAATTTCCTTTTAAGGACACACCTGAACAAGAGATTATTAGAGGCACTGAGTTTGATAACTATGTGCTGATTAGTTTACGTGTATCTTGCGTGTCTAGATAAAACTCTCCTATCTAAAAGTTGTTAGGATAATGCGACCCTAGAAGAGGGCTGAGACAGAAAATAGTGTCCTAGAAAATATGTAAATTTTCTGAAAATATGTAAATTCTCTGGGACATGAACAAGTCTTCATTCTCAAGACTCTCTTTGAAGATTACTAAATTATCCCACATGGTATTTACTGAATGTGTTAGTTAATTCAGAGGCAAGATGAATTAATATGATGAAAACTGCAAAGTGCGTGAGCAATGTAAGGCCTTTTAAAAGATGAAAGGTTTTCGTTTTAGTGGGATGAGGTTGTTGTTGTACTCAAGCTGCATTTCTCTCCTATTTCAAAGAGGGAAAATGGTGTCTTTGTCACTCACTGCAGATCTCACCTGAATTAAGGCTCATAGCACAGCTGGTGTGTGGGCGAATGGCAGAAAAGAGTGCAATTTTATTTGAATGAAAGATGAACAATGAACACCTTGAAACAAACTGAGTGTCCCTAAGTTTATCTTTGAAATCATGCCCAGAAGTCACGACTCACTCTTAAACTTTCAGCATCACTTAAGGTTGTAATCATGTAAGTTTTAGGCATACTGGAACATATTATTACATATTTAGGTGGTTTTGAAATTGAACATCATTAGCGTTGTCTTTCAAATCCAAATAAATATTTATTAACAGAGCGTGTTTTTCACAAGAGAACATGTTCTCAAATTTTGTTGTAGCAGTTTGACGTAGACTTTAAATGGTTTTGTCTGCTTCGCTAACTCTTCACCAAAGTCTTAAACAATTCATGATTCTTTCCATTTAAAGCAAAGAAAGTCCCATGAAGACACTTACTCATTCAAAGCAAGTTAGTCAGTGATTCTGCATCCGTAGTGGTACTAATTCATGATTTGAAAAGTCTTGGTGGGAAAATGTAATTAGGATCCGTTCTGTTCATGCAGTACTGTTGGACAACGCCAATCACGTGATAAAGGATGATGCCTGGCTGCCTAGCCTGCCCTGTGTCACTCACACCATTCAGCTGGCTGTTAATGAGGGTCTGCTATTGCAAAGAAGTGTTTCTGATGTGTTGGGAATTGGGCGCAAAATAGTCAGACATTTTAAACATTGCCCATCTGAAAGACATTCATTCTTTGAAATGGGTGTTAATTTTTGCATGTCAGTCTCCTGCTGTGTACTTTATTTTGTCAAATCCAGAAAGCGAAAAAAAAATCTGATTACAGTGTTTGGAGGTATTTCACTTTTTTGGCAATTGCCTGTTGTCAAAAAATGTGTCAAGAGCAATATTATTAAGTACTTGTATCAGTACTCCGCAAGTATCGGCAAGTACTCAAATCTAAGTACTTGTACTTATATTTGGAGGAAAGAAAAAAGAGGTATTGAGACATCCCTAAAACACTCACAGACTTGCCGACAAAGGTGATCATTTTCTGTGAATTTGTTATTATGATTGGCCCCTTTCACAATACACAAAGTCATGTGATCCATTATTAAGATAAATTATTGAATAGCTGCTTGTTAGCCATTAAGGATTTTTGAAACCATGATATTCTGAAAACAAACTAAACTTTCTTGAATCATTAATAAAGTTTAAAAGTGAAAAAATATGTATCTATCTTTAAAAAAAGCAATTAAAATATTTCAGATGAAATATACTGTATAATGAAATTAATCCTTCACAAAAACTAATAAACTGCTTAGTTTTGGTTCTGATTTGTTTTACTTTGCAAAACCCTAGGTCCTATGATAATTCTGCTGACTGTGGGGAAAAGACCTCTGAGACCATATTACTTTTAGTATATACACAATTTCCAACCACAAAAAGTGGTGATTGTTTTCCTTGTAGAATCACCAAAAGTAATTCTCCCACTCCTCAGTCTGAAGTTTTTGTTGAAAGGACACCACAGCAATAAAAAGCACCTGAATTGATGTGTGGTGACTCATGGAAAAAGCAAAGAAAGAAAAGCAATTGAGATTCTGCAGTGGCAGCTGAACACTATTCACCTACGCCGCCCTGAGCAAGCCTGTGGGCACAGCACTGCTGACACCACGAGTAAATGATGCCCACTCCAATCTGTCATGGTGATCAAAAGAATAGTTTACAATCTGGTAGCTTCTGGGCCTATTATGTTTTAGAGAGGCCATCCATCCTTCCCCTCATATAGACTAAGACAACCATTCACACTCTCACTTATGGACAATTTAGAGTCTCCAATTAACCTGACTGCATGTCTTTGGAACAGAGAACCCATGCAAACTGCACACAAAAACACCCTGGCCAACCCAGGAATCAAACCCAGGACCTTCTTGCTGTGAGGCAACATTGCTAACCACTATGCCACTGTGCCACCCTTCAATCAAAGTGGCCATTAGATGGAAATGTCACTTTTTACTAGGACAGACAATGTGGTGCTGGCTCTGTGTACTGATCACTCAGGATCCAGCCTCCTTTTTGATTCAGTCCCAGTAATATGCCACATATTACTGGGACGGGTGTTCCAGTATATATGTCCCACTCGTGAGCATCTTCTCCCAATCTCCACCTACTGTGCAAGAGCCAGCCAGAGAAAGCTTCAAAAGCTAGTGCTGTGCTGTCTCGCACCACTATGCACAATGGCCTAAGTTACTGCAGGAAAGAAGCACGACAAATGTGGTGTTGTAGCCTGTGCAGCAGATGTAGAGAATACAAGTCTCTACAAAAACCAAGGTGAAGTAACAGCTCAGTGGTTAAATATCCCAACAATGTGGGCAAATACATGTTTGTGTGTGCAAACATTCCGCGACAGCTTCACAAACCTGGACAGTATAACACAGGGTTGGTCTTCAGGGATTGACACCTCTTTGTGTGAAAGCTGGTGACAAACTAATTGATGTATACTAATTACATTATAACAGAGATCTGTAATAACACAAAGTTAGCTGTCGTCAGCCAATTTCTCTTGTTGTGTTATAGGTGGTTAAAAAAAGCTTGTGAATGTAACGGATGCTGCCAACCACATAACATAAGTTAGCACACTCACAGGGAAAGTAGTAACCATGACCACTACTTCCTCACAGTAGCCTGTATCCACTTCACTTTAGTCTATGGATCCACATACAAAAAACTAAACAAATGTCAGTGTTTCACTTACTATGATGCAGAGACCCGCCTCACTCTCTGTCTGGATCTTATGTTGTTGGCTGGCTTTACTCTCAGCCTAGCTCTCACCATCGCTCCTGGCCTTTCACATATGGTTCCTCTCGCTCTGAATGTGGGTCAGCCGTTGATGGTTGTGACACTGTCAGTAGTCATGTCTTCTAAAGAAAACTCTGATCTTACTATGATAGTAAGTACGATGATATGTCTTGGAACAGAGAGGGGCAGAGGGGTCATAGTTATCATGGATGAGGAAGCAGGGAACATGACAAGCCCCAACTTATTTCTGGATGCAAGACAAGTGTCATGTGAGGGGTGATTCTTGTTAAATTATGTCGCAGAACTGTTTTTAGGACACCAAGGACCCAATTTTATCTGCTAGAAGGTGCACTTCATGGAAACTGTAATGAAATGTGTGGTATTTGAAAGTAATTTACTGCACATTTAAAATAGTCTTGAAGGTGTTGAAAGTTGTTATATTTCTGTCTATTTTGAAGGCTGATGTTACTTATATGTATGTGACAAAAATAGGTTGTGTGCATTTACAAAAAGAAACTCTCCGTTGTCCAATCCGAGGAGGTAAATCCCCCTCTGCCTTACAACCCTGCCTGAAAATTAAGTTCCTGTACACCTAAACTGCAATCATGATTACAGTTTTTTACAAAGAATGTAATCATTATGTTGTCATGCAACAAATTTTGTGAATGAATAAAGCATTATATTTACTTAGCAAAGCAGGTCACAAGGAGGTGGTTGAAGCGTATGGCAGGTGTATACTGTGCAAGACCAGAGGTGCATAGTAATGTGTTAGATTTTGCCTGTTACGTTTACTTAAGTAAATTTTTGAAAAAATGTACTTTGAAGAATACTCTTTCACCATGCTACACTGGGCTACACTCGACTCATTATTTTTTTATTCTACACATTAGACAGTCTTTATTTTTGCCATAGAGATGCTGCCAATCATACATGGCAATAATAATCACAGGAGTCCTTTTCCCCAATCAGATGTAGCAATAATATTTATATGACTCTATTTCACCAATTGGACATAGCCATGCAGTCACATGACCACGCAGAAACTGTGGTGCCTAGTGGAAGAAAGTCTCCACACATGGCTAACACGGAACGAAAACACACAAATAAATGGCAGAGGCAACTGTCTCCAATGCTAAAACTACAGAGGTTGAGCACCCCTGGCCTCATATAAGAACAGTTATATAATGCGGTGTCTGCCAAAACAATCCGACATTTCATCATACAAAAACTCAACAAGCCTGCTGTGGCATTTGGAGGGCAAGTGAATATACAGTATACAGTATATCTTGTTACTGGAAGTAGTTGGCACTGTTCAAACCTACACACAATACCTACAGTAGGTATTGGTTTCAAAAGCTTTATGTTGTGAAAAAGTGAGATTTGAAAATTTGTGTTTCTTTTGCCTTAATTTGTTTTTTAGATATTATTTATTTTTACTAATTTATTTTTATTATTTGGAATACCAGAATTAGAACATTATTTTATATTTTTGTCTGTCTAATAACATCACTTCTAAAAAAGAAATCAGATATTACTAATAAAACAGTTACTCAGTACTTGAGTAGTCTTTTCACAGTAGTCTTTTT
>OMLM01002045.1:9297-24797 GCA_900302695.1 Helostoma temminkii | reverse complement strand
TTACTCTTTTTTTTTTTTGGTTTTTACTTCTACTTGAGTAATATTATTTTAAAGTAACGCTACTCTGCCCACCTCTGTGCAGGGCTGAGAAGCCACCAACCCGAGCTTGAGATTTGTGAGAGGTTGGGTTTAGGCATGAAAAGTGCCTTTTTTTGGGTTATAGATAGACCGTGTGTAAAGCAAATGTTAGATTTTTCTCTATTAACCCAGCCCACAATCTTTCATTGACCCTAACCCAATGTTCTGAATACCTGAATGTAATAATAAAAAACATGAATAGGTCACATATCTGGATGTTGTACCTCAACATTGGATATTTTCATGTAATAGAAAAAGGCATGTTGTAGATTAGATATTTTGGTGGACAAAAGCATGTTGCCAGTGGATATTTAATTAATATGTTGAGTATCAATGTACTCGTGACTTCTTTTTTATTGTGAACATAACATTATGTAAACAAAATCTTTGCTTGATAACAGTTTAGTTGTATTGAAACGTAATTTTAGCAGATTGAACTGCTACCTTAATCAGTAGCTTGATGGTCTTTTCATCAGTGAGAACAAGCTCACATTATAGATACAGATTTATTCATAGCAGCTTGTACCTGTAAATGCCTGTGCTGAGAGGTCAAAACATGACAGAGCTGTAGCCTCACATCCCAGCATATCTCGCAAAATCGGAAGATTGTGCAGCTCGTAAAGCTAATGGTGGTGTGAAGCGACAATTGTGCTCATTGACTATGGATGAGCATCTGGTCAGTGTGGATGTGTGATCTGATTGCTGTGCTCCTCCTGAGATCGTCTCTCAGTGTTTCTCTATGATGAACATAAAGAACCCACACAACCACATAATGCATCCACATCTTCTTCCATGGCAGCATTCAACTGCAACTTTGAAACCTTAAATGCAGTGGCATAGATGTTTAAAGTAACATAAAATGGAAGTACTTCACAAGAACTTTCAAGTACCTTAAAATTTGCCATAGTCAAATGTACTTTTGATCACTGCCGGTGCACAGCATATTCAATTAATTTAGCCAACAGAAAGAAACAATGTTAACGGGTGTGCTTTAAAAGTGCTTCAAAGGTGTAGTTAGAACCTAAAAGCTTCCAGTTTCCTGCGCAAAGCTATCATTAGCCGCTAGCTGTCTCTGTGCCTGTTTGTTTGAAATGAGAACTCACGCTTCAGCATATTCTTTTCATAAATATAGATCAGTGGCATACGGAGCTTATATGCTGGCTGTAGCAACAACAACACGCAGTCTCACCAGAATAACAACAGAAGGCCTGTATGTCTCCTCCCAATTCACTAAACGGCTTTGTAAAATATTAGTTATAGGAGCTTTAAAAAGACCAAATCCTGTTTTGATAGTTTTGCATCACAGGGACCTGTCATCACTACAACTTACATAATAACTCTGATGTTAAATTTTTAATTAAAATATTGGTTGAATCTCATTTCAGAAAAGAATTACAGCCTGATTCAGAGGTGGCATTGGTGCATATATAGCATATTTTATTCATTTTTATAGATGCATTAACCTTCATTTCACTAAGGAAGTGCCGCTGAAGTGAAAATTAGACTAATTCATTTCCCAAGCTCAATTTAATAAGTTGGGAATGAAGAAAACAGCTTTTCATTTACTATTGCATCAATCATTGTAGAGCATTATGTCTGTGTGAAGAATGGTATGTGATGTAGTCCTCTCTACATAATTCATCTGAGCTGATTTTATCTTAAGCTGGACAGAGGTCATTTTGTACTGTTGACAAGTTACATAATCAATGTTCCATTTCTGCTATGTTTTGCCGTATGACTAATTAGGTCTGGACATCAGTTGTATAATGTCTGAAAATTGCCATCTTCTATGTCAACAGCTAAAATCAAGAATAAAAGAAAGAAAAATGTACTGATCAGTCTGGTATATAATGTTTGCTGTTTAATTAACAGCAAATACAACCACACAGAAGCATGTTCTATATAAAAACATTCCATACTCTCTGACAGTTGTGATTTCAATGATTTTATTATATAGCAGTTGCAGTATGTTTGTCTTACCTTTAAATTGATAATACATATATCTATATCCCCTGATGTCAGCATCCCTGCAGTCCCAAATATTTGTCTTACATTTTAATGAATCAGTTCATGATGAAATCTCTGTAGTCCAAAATTGATCTGTGATTACATTTGGTCATCCATGCGTATAAAGGACCAATGCAAACACTGCACCAAGAGGTAAAAATAGTTAAAATTGTACAGAAGTAAACGTACAACTCAAATCTGCATTCATATAGACAATTATCTAATACAGGTATCAACCTGACTTGTGCATCAGGGCTTTTGTTGATTTTGTTGATCTGTTGATTTATTTATTTGTATCTAATTCAGCATGATTGACATTTCGCTGAGCACCGTCCCCCAGTTACTGTTGACATACCTATCAAGCTTTTTTTCACACAGATATAGTTTACAGTGATAGCAGTAAAATTCTCGAGAAAATAAAAACAATGGATCCTTGATTTCAGATAGAGGTAGATAAAAGCCAGGTTCCCATTCCCAGAGGGTCACTATCAGTTTTATATTTTGTCAGGAGCAAAGTAGCCTACTGTAATGTTAGCTCATTTAGCTCAGATGGAATGCTTTCAGCTGTGTCTTTTGAAAAAAAAAATGCACTTGACAGAAACATAATATTATGCTAAAGGATTTAAAGCTAAGAGGCATCCTCAACAGCTGATCCACATAAACATAGAAGTAAAGGAACCAGTAAACTTTCCGTTTACCCTGTATTGGACATGCACTCGTACTATAGATGCCAACACTATAGAAATCACATATACAAATACAATGTAAATGTCATACCTTTGATGCATGAAGCATCTCATTTACTCCTCAGGCACATGCATAGTGTCTGCACTGGTTCCGTATTGCTGTTTGCATGCAGAAACTAATTTTTGAGCTGTGCTTATTGGGCGCTCTGTCAGACCGTCATTGACTTAGAAGGTTGACAAAATTCACATTGTAGATATAGGAGAGAACATGTGGACGTGGAGAGTGGCCTTAAGCATAATAAGAGTGTATACTTAAGCTGTCTTGGCTCAAAAGTTTACTAATCAGTGTTTCCACTCAGTAGGCTTTTACTTCACAACATTATAAGAGAAAAGCTTTTAAATGTTGCGTTTACAAATCAGTAAGCTGTATGCGCCTTAGCATTTGAAAGCAAACAAACATACAGTTAAATTCTTTGCTCTTATGTTTAGAAACGGTTAAAAGAAAGACTCGTTCATTCAAACTATTTAAATACTGAGTATCACTCTTACTACAGCCCCATGTAGGCTCCACGTGTAGAAAACCAAAGCTTGACAGGTCAGCCAATGTCTAGCTATGCTTACTAAGCTATGATTGGTTGGAGGGGATGTGACTGCCACTTTGGTGCTTGATTAACTAAATTGATTAATTGAAAAAAGCATAGCTGTTTGAGATCAAGTCTTTGACACAATTTCATGAATAGAAGTGAAAGAAGCAAGCACAAGAGCAGAAGTGTTAAAAGGCAGCAGAGAGGGGTGGGGCACAGATGGTGATCTATCAAAAATGACTCACAGTATGAGCGGGTGGATGGCTTATTAGCGTTGTCCTTCTATTTGTAGCCATGGACAACTTTAAGTAAATGTAAAATAGTGGACAAAATCTGCAGAAAAAATAAAACTCATATCACAGTAGTCTTTATTTATATGCAATGCCCGTCAAGCCTGATTAAATTTCAAAATGTCCTTTTAGTCTTAAAGGTAGTCTGCAGACGTCAGCGATCAGCATTCATTCTGCGCAGTTTGGGAGGAAGGTTGTCCTCTGGCCGACCACCCACTAAGGGGATCTGGATTGGTGCTGGAATTGGAGCAGTGATGGTGCTAATCGCTGCTGGTAGTTTGTGTTTGTCCAGCTCTCCCTCCTCACCATCTCCATCCAAGGACAACAGCTGGACTCGCTCCTCATGCTGTCCTAGCCTCGCAACTGGGATGGAGCTAGACCTCAGCCTCTGAATACTAAGCGGCAGGTCTCCTGTGCTGGAGGCTTTCCCCCCAGGTAAGGCTGAACCTGTCTTCACCCCCCTCCAGAGCTGATCCTCCTTGGTAGAGCTCATGCGCTGGAGTTTGCTGGGCAGCCTGGAGGCTTGGTCCTCTACATGGTCTGCACAGTCTGCTGACAGGAACCTTTCCCTGCGTAATCCGCGACCGCCATTACCCAACAGAGGGGAGATGGGCGTGGTTGCAACAGGCAGAGGGTTGGGTGACGTCAATGAGGACTTCTCCTCCTGCTCTTTGACACTGTAGGGAGGAGTAGGCACCTCAAAGGTGTTGTGGAACTGGGAGTAGTCCACTCTGAAAAAGCCCTCTTCCAGTGACATGACAGGGAGAAAGCGATGGCCCCACAAGACTTCATCCTCTGTGTAAGACGTCCTTGCCTGACATGTCATGCCTAGGATGGAGAGAAAACAGAGTAGGTGGATAATACAGACAAGAAAAAGATAAAAAGGAGATGACTAAAACCATGTAACATTATGAAGATTTGCAGAAAGAGGGCTATTAAATAAAGACTGACAGAGAGCACTGCAGGGAATAGAAATGAAAAGTGGTGAACTGCTTCAAGGAAAAGACAGACATGAAAAAAAAATAGCAGAGACAGAGAGGCTCTTGTGCTATTAAATAATTCAAGAACATGAAATTATACATTCTATTAAATATTTTATATTACTGAGAATAAGCCACATGCTAAATGGTAATGAAACAAATGATTAGGGAAAGGGAAGCTAATTCACGGTATAAGTGTAATACAAAATCCTTTTTTAACTATTCACTAATAATAATAACATAACAACAACAATAATAATAAAATAATAATAATAATTTGCACTTACCAGTGGTTTCCACAATACCCTCTAGGATGACAACAATCTCAAACTGCTCGTTCATGAGCGAGCGCTGTGACAGATCAAAGAATGGGCTCTTGGTGTTGATCTCATGGCAGATGGTTAAAGGCGACACCAAGAAGAGCTGGTCCGCCCCCGTTCCAAAACCCACATCCAGCTCACACTGGTCCAAGGGCAGGAACTCACCCTCTGGGGTCTGTCGAGACTGGAAACACAAATAACCAGAACATGCATTTACATATTTACTAACTGATAAGCCTAATTTAGTATAATCATTTAAACTTTCTTTTCCATATTGGGGTCAGGACACTGGGTTATGGAAGCAAATAAATTGAAACAAATAAATGTAATCAAATCAGACTGAATATCTAAAGTCATTTTAACCACCACTGCATTTAAATACCAAATTACCTTATAGGACTGAAATGTTAACTATACATACAAACTGTCTCGTGTATGGGATTGTGTTTTGATTCAGCTGAGCAAATTTCAATTGGGTCAAAAGATGACACTTGTCTGAATTTGGCTGAAAATCTAATTGGTTTAACCATTATGAATATTGGACACTACAATTATCTTTTTGGATAATTTCAATAGTATCAATTTAGTACTATTTAAAGGAAAACATTACTGCAAATAGTTAGGGAGGATGTTTGATAACACTCCCATATCACTATGATGGTTGAGAAGCTAGAGCCAGGAGCTGGTTAACTACAGCCTTCTAATCAAGCTGGAGCAACATAAGAATCACAAATCACAAAATCTCAAAATATTGAATTTCTATATTCAATATTCAGTAGTGGTTAAACTTGACGTTGGTTTTAGTTGTTTAACAGATTTGATTTAATGTGGCCATTACTGTGTTACATCAAAGGGTCAGCTATTGTAATATGCATTTTATTTTTTTATTTTATTGATGGAAAATTAACATAGAGAATTTTAATCCGAGATTTAACCCATGCATTACACCCACAACCACAATCATTATGGAGCGTTTTATACAACAGTCTGTTCTCACGTTACTTATTACCAAAACAAATTATGCTCCAATGCATGGCAATGATGAATATAAAGGAATAACACTGTTGTTGCACACAGAATAGAAAATGTTTTTATGACCCTGAGTATGGCTGGACATTTTAGTGTTATCTCTCTTGGACAATATGTCCCTTTGTGTTGGACAGTTGTCATACAAAACCCTTAAAAGCTTCTGTATATGTGTATTTTTTTTTCTAGGTGTAATCCTGATTGAAATGTGATGGAATCACTATTTTGGGTCTCAGGAAATAGCTTTGAGAAGGTAATTTTCTTCTGGGATTTGACATGGTTTCACATGAAATGGGATGTCGGGTGGGGGTTATGTTGAGGAGGAACTTTAGAGCTTAATAGCTGGCAGGACAAAGCCTGTAAACTTGAGCGATCATAGCTGTTGAAGAATCATTCCACCCTCCACAGGCAGGGGATGAGATTAAGTGGGGTTTTGAAATGAAATGGTTTTATCCTCAGTGTCAGGATTCATATAGATGTTGCTGCAAAATGATGGCACCTGAGCACACCTGCAGCTGCTATTGTTGGTATGAGTGACAGACCAGCAAGTTTTGTAAAACTCTATGCAAAAATTAAAATATTTATATGCTGGATGAGTCAAGAAATATCTCAGTGCTGGCAGAGAAATTGGTGCACGTTGATATAAAAATACACAAAAAGGAACATTTTGACATGTGGAACAATATCCCCAGGGAGAAACAACACTTCACAGGACTTTGATATGTTTCACTATGCAGTGACGGCTAAAGGTGAGATTAAGGGTGTAAAATACAGCAGGCTCCCACATCTCTGTGAGACAATATGCACTTTGTTGAAACATTTTGGTGTAATCATTTAGTCTATGCACACACCTCCTTATTGCCAGCACATTTGAGTGCTTAAAAGCTTTGAAGTAGCCTGGCCTCAAAGACAAGTACTATTAGATTACAGGGAAGACACAGGTGCTCACTCTTGAGAAACCAAGTTCAAGTAAATAAAGCAGCTATTAAATTAAAACATGGAGTTAGCTTTAGGAGATGGAAATAAAAGAAACCCACAGCTTAGAAAACCTCTTCTCCTATCAAATGCAAGCCTCTTATTCCAGTTGATATGTCAAGAGTGAATGAATTTGTTTCACATAATAAGGGAACACTCTATGAGCCCATATAAGTTCCATTAAACAAGTTAATAAAAGCGAAAAATAATCAAATTGGATACAACCCTCTATTCTGCAACGGCTTAAGTCAAAGCGTTTTCCCTGTCACCTTGTGTTAAACTTGTATGCAGAATAATCTTCTTGGTCCTTTGAGTGAGGAGCCACTTGGCCCACAGATGGCAAACAGACTGTCATTTGTATTCACAGTGATGTTGAGGACAGAAGGGTGTGACATTTCACAAGAAGACGTCTGTGCCCACAGATCTCTGGCTCGCCTTGGTGAGGAAAAGTGTCACCCATCATATCCTATCAGTGATGGGTACTCACAGAATATGCAGACAGTAAACCTATGTCTCATGTCTGCTGAAGTTAAATCAGAATCAAAGCCTAAATACAAGCGAGGCAAATGTTTTACATAACAAAACTATGCTGAAAACTGCAGATGAAGAAAAGAAATCTGAAAATCCTGACCCTTTGTTCATCTACTAGTCTAAGTGGCTATTTTTTAATAAATGTAATGTCTTAAGTTAGTTTTGTCATTTCCCAAAGTTAAAGATGGAATCCCAACTGCAGATTTTACTACACTTTAAAAATAGTTTGCAGATTTGCTTTCTTTTTAAGATTATGATGACATGATTAATCCAATTCCCATGTCTATAGATATATATAAAAATATAGCTATATTCAGTTAGATTAGTTTATCTCAGCACAAACACTGCAAAAAGCTAGCCTGCTCTGTCCATAGGTGACAAAGGTGACACCTACTAGCCCCTCTGAAGCTCATTGTATTGTTTATTGCATACAGAGGACAAGGCTGGGTCAGGCCAGTATTTATGCCAGGCTAAGATAACTGCTTTACATTTAATGAACAAATATGTTGACAACACCAGGTCATTTAGCTAACTTTAAGCAAACATGCAAACATATATTTTCTTTAATTACACATTAAGCATTCATTTTACTGTTTATTATTGTTCTTTATGTCAACATATCTGCATATCTTTGTTATGAATAATGCTTGATTAATGTTCCTTGAAGCATGATTAGTTAAAATTTCCCTTTGATATTTTCATTTAATTATACTTTGTGTGCATCAAACTGTGACCAAGAAGTTATGACTGAAATATTAATTACGGAATTCCTATTCATCCCATTCCCCACCCCCAAACTCAGGATTTCATGACATTTACCGTAAATAAACACAGAATTCTTTTGTTGGCCTATTGATTTTTCCACATTTCTGCTAATCTCTGCTTCAGCAAAGCTAACTCCACCTCCTATAAGTGGAAATAATACATTTTTAAAAACCTAATATATGTTGTTTTTAATTTCACGCGACCATTTAACAGTGTAAATTGTAAACCTAACCCTGTGAGATGAGATTGAAACTAATTTCTGTGAATTCACATTTAAGGTGCTCAAATAATGCAAGTGCATGTTCTATTTTTCATATACTATTCATACTTCCACTGACTGGTAGTGTTGCAGCAAAATTATGCCTTTAACTGGAAGTGGAAACCTGCTTGAATGTTTTTCATAAGGTGACGGCCTTGTGTGTTCTCTTTCTGCTACTTAACAGTCATTGCCACCAGGGGGAAATGAATAGCCTTTGGAAGACGACCTGATGTAGAAAGGGAGTTTAATTTAACAAGGCACCTAAGATCCAGGTTGAGTGAAAACAGGCTCTATCCCTGGTGACTCACTTCCTCCTCTGTGACAGTGTGCAGGTGTGTGTGTGCAAAGAAACAAAAACACTGACAGTAAAAGTTGTGTGTGTGTGTGTGTGTCTTTAATATAATTGTGTATATGTGTGTGCATACAGTCCGTCAGGCTAGTGAAACCTTTGAGCTGGACATCAAACATGACATATTCATACAGACATCATATTTGAGCTGCCATTTCTAATCTTTCTAAAGCACTATTAAAGCTAATTCATCTGTGTAATTCATCTGTCCTCTTCTCTCTTCTTCTCATCCTTCTGCTTGTCCTTCGGCATTATATAGAAGCAGATGTGGCGAGTCATGCCGACATGTCTTCCTGTCTGTCTAGCTAAACGCCTGCATCCATGCCTGTCTATCTGCTTCTACTAGCTCTTATCATTTATCTCCCGCTGGGGACCAACCTACTAAGACAAGCTTCTGCTTCTGTGCTTCTGCTGACATTGACGAGCACCACCCAGCTGTCACTCTTACCCTCTGTCTTTTTGTTCAGTGCTGTTTCCCACACTGGTGCCATTACTGTTTCTTTCTTTCTGTCTCAGCACCTTTTTTCTTATGAGTTTTAAAATCATATTCTGCCAGTGCTGCAGGGGTCATTGCACCACTGCATCCATTCGTGTATTATTGATAGCGACGTTAATATTAATCAAAATTCAAGGACACTTAACGTTTTAAGTTAATATGCATTATGGATATACTGGATTTGCTGATAATTATATATATTACATAACAGTATAATCACACTCACAAAACTGCTTCATTGTTGTTCTTTTTTGTCATATGTCAGTTTTGACAGTACGTGACCTTCACTTTTTTATTCTAAATATTTCCTAACAAGTAGGAGTGCACAATGTCTTATCATAGACTTTGACTTTATGTTAATTGTTTTATGTTAGTTGTGAAGTATATTGCTCTCTTTGAGAAGCCTATCCCTTTCATAGACACTTAACATTTTGTAGTGTGTGTGTTGCCTAAAGGCTAAAGATGACACTGAAGGAAACAGACAATGCAACTGCAGCTTAAATAAACTCTTGGGTTTGGGGTTAAAATATTCCTCACAGGTTCATTGATGAAACATTTTTGAATTTGTTACTTCTCATATTGATTCCTCTGAAAAAGCATTGTAATGTGAATACATAAATGGGGATAACACTCCCAGAATAGGATGTTCTTCCCACAACAGTTCATTCATGTCGGCAAACAGCCCCAGTACAACACTAGCCAGAAGGTACCAGCACCACCAACTATGTGGATGCTGAAAAGTGCTAAACTGAATAGTGGTGTGTGTTTTTTGGTTCTTATAAAATATTGAAATGGAAATGGTTAACTTGGTGGTCATTTAAATATTCAGATAATAGTTTCCCTGCTTCCTGAATTAGCATGTTAAATTGTGAACAAAAAGTTAAAATATTGAATCATTATATGTCTCCTTATAACGTGTTTTTTGCTTTTAGATATGTACGAGTATCCAGGTTCCCTAAGAACTTACAGCCCATTCCTATCACTTACTACCACTGACAGTTAATGGCAGTTATGTCTCTGTACCTTTACACAGGTCACATTATTAGGATTTACTGCAGTATGCTTCATTTCTCCAATCAGTTTTGCAGTCAGCCCATCTGACAGTGACCTTGGGCTGTGTGTTACCTGAACACATGCCATAGCTTTATTTTCACAGTGCAGGTGTAGTACTACATAATGATGTAGAGTCAGTTTACTTTACAGTGCCCCAATGTACAATGCAATCTGACAGCACAATACCAAAGCTATATTGGCTCTAAAACAATACGATCTCTGTTACAATGTGTTAAAGGACACACTGGAACAGTGCATCTACTTAGGAGCTGTGCCATAGTGATGTACTGCACACTGTGGCCTTCTTAACAGCACATTTAACACAGTGTGTATAGAAAAAAGAGGCCATTTTGCAAGATATTATATCAATGTCCAAGAAAATCCATGAAACTCCTGAAACAGCACTAGCTACTAGTGAACTTTGGTGCTTTTCTACTGAGCATGACTGATCGCACAATAATGTGATGCAGCAATCAGGAAAGTCCTGGATGTGACCTTCTATCAACACATGAATAGCTGTGGTTTAAAAGATAATTTAATTATCAGTTAAAGAATCATCATTTATTGGCAGAAATCCCAGATTATCATCCAAATCTAATCAACTGACATCTGAAAGAAAACCAAAGCCTATTAAGCTACAATATCTGAAAAACAAACACGTACTGTATGAAATAATAATATTACTCTTTGACCGATTTGAAAGAGAAAGGCAAGGTCGAGCAAGATACAGGGAGGCCAAAGTATTGCTTCTCCGTGATGTATCTGAGCTGCAATATTACACATCCTGCAGCTTCAATTGCGTACAGAACTTAATTTAAACTATCAGTTCCTCTTTAACCATAAAGCTGCAGTGCCATAAAAATAAAGTAATTGTACTAAAGCAATGGTACACTTGTGCACACAAATATGACCACAGTCAAACATAACATAATGGCCCATGAGTAAATATCCTAATTTCACTGTTTCAAATCACAAAATGAAAGCATTGTATCAAAGAAAGTAATTGTGGAGAAAAATTACTGTATAAACTATTAAACTGAATTTAACTACAGACCTCAGTGGAGAGAGAAAAGCTAATGATATTGCATTTACGCCTCTATGATGCTGCATTGATTAATTAAAATGAACACATCATATTTTTCTTTGTCATTCTGGGCTGTTAATTAAAGAGCCAATGATAATGAAATGAATAAAAATTATCCTAGAGAAAGCTGAAACATTAGCTCTATTAATAACTTAATCATATTTTACTGTGTTAAACTGTGTGACTTTCATTTCTCTAATGTATACTTCAGTTGATTTCTACTCAAACCAAATGAAAAATAACAGACAGGACATTTTATCATTACTTTAAATGCTACTATATGTCTGGATAAAAAGAGGGTGCAACACATCATTAAACATGAAGTAAATGAATGCACTGAATCTAACATACTGGAATCTTCCTGGAGCTTCTAGGTTCAGAAAGTAAACTGTCAGTTGCCATCATCACACGACTCCACAGAAACAACAATACCATGAAAAAAATCTCCCTGTCACAACAAAGCCCAGTTGTCCTTGTGATGTTGATGAAAAGTACAGCTTGTATAAGAGATGCCTCACTTTTGTGAATTAGGTAAAGGTAAAGAATTTGTGCATTCTCCCTCTGTGCTGAGGTGTGACAAATTGAGCTGACTAAAAAGAAACATTTGAGTTTGCAAACCATCTTCTTGCGCTTTGTACATAAAAAAAAACTAAAAAAAAACTTTTTCTGCATCTGCGACAATTTCAACATGATAGAAAATAATGATCAAAGTGCTGTTCGGCAATTGGACATGATTCCCGCAGAGAAGCAAAATCAAGGCCCTTAAAAATCATTGCTCTGGTGGACAAACAACTAGACAGAAAATGCAGTGATTGATTCTGTAGTTTGAGTTTTGTTGTAAAGTTGCATAACACAAAACGTTTCACTCTTGTCTCTCATCACAACCTGCCTCAGCTCTAGGTCCTGTGAACTATTCAGCACTGAAACCAGCGTACACTTCACACACAATGTGTATCACTGTCTTATGGAGCTTGCTGAGCTTCAGAATAGTGGGATTTTTGTCTTTAGCCAAGAGCTACAAGAAATACAGTTTTTATTACCTCACTGTGGTCCACTAAGAACACATATTTAATGAATAAGCATCTAGTCTCTCACCTAATGTCCCCTGGGTGCCCATTCATCTAAACTGCATACAGCTGAAGCAGAGGCTGAACTTAGATATAAAGCCCATTTACTGCCATTCTGCTGACTGAGTTTATAGTTTGTGATGACCCTCACTGTTACACACTCAGGAGCTGAGAGATGAAGAGGGAGGAACAGAAACTGGTGACTGTATTCAGAACTAATCCACCTTTGAAGTAGGCCTGGTCACACATTTACATCTTAGCCCCTCTGTAAATCATGGAACCCCGCGGGGAATGCAGTCTATTCTGGAGATGAATGGACATTTTATGCATGGTTTGAAAAGCGCTCATAAAACAATGGGCAATTTCGGAACAAATTAAGCGACTGTCAATTAGTGTCAGCTTTGATAACGGAATATAAAATTCCAGATGGAGCAAGACGCAAATATTCACTGCGCCAAAGTGAACCTAGTATGAAGATTTTTTTTGATATGTTGTGCGTATCCACTGTGTAACCTGTAGCCTACCTTGATGAGTTTGCACCTGATCTGTGCGGACACCATATGGCTGTTCCGCAGGTTCCCCACTCGAAACATGAGGCACAACTTCCCGTCCCGCTGCGAAATTACCGCGTCCTGGCTGAACATCAGCGTCTCTGCGCGCTTCTTCGGCTGCGACATCTTGATGAACATGCAGCCGATGAGGAAGGCGTCCACGATAGAACCCAGCAGCGATTGGAAGAGGAAGAGGATGATGCCCTCCGGACACTTCTCCGTGATGTAGCGATATCCGTAGCCGATCGTCGCCTCGGTTTCGATGAAAAACAAAAACGCGGAGGGAAAGTTGTACACGTTGGCGACGCACGGAGTGTAGGACGAGTCGTGGCCGCCGTGACTCAGGTCGCCGCGGATGTAGGCGATTACCCACCACATTGATGCCATGACCAGCCATGCAACTGTGTAAGTGAGGATGAAGATGAGGAGGTTCCAGCGCCACTTGAGATCCACCAACGTGGTAAAGAGATCGGAGATGTACCGGCTGGTCTCCCCGCCAAGGTTACCGTGCTGGACGTTGCAGCGGCCGTTCTTCTCCACAAACCGCTGCCTCTTCTTCTTCACCGGTGCAGAAAAAGTCATGCCCCGGTTGGTGTTCACCACCTGGTAGTCCTCTCCAAATTTCCTCCGTATGGCTGCCATTGTGTCAACCACCTAGTTGTATCAAGCAATCAATACTTGTGAAGAATCAGGCTCTTTACGCAAGTTTGGTACCCCCTGCCCCAAACCGTGCAATAACATTCAGCGCGCAACTCGCATCTTGTGAGATGGAGATGCGCCTCTCTCCTGTAAATTAATAGTAAGTGAGCAGAGATTCTGCGCAATACATGATTCAGAGTTGGTCCTTTAAACAAAGGAGTCTCCTGCAAGTGCCAACTTTTTGTTCAGATCTCATCCAGGCACAAAAAAAAGACAAATTCAGAGTTACACAAAACAAAGCTATATTAAATTCAAAAGCTGTCCTTGGTATTTTTCACCCGGTAAATCCACTATTCAGTAAACCCGTGGATGTGAATAGCAGGCCACAGTATGTTCTCCTTCCAGGGGAACACGCTCTAGTGGGAGTGACATCAAATTCAAGACTGTACAACTGCAGCACGGGTGGCACATTTCTCTTTCTCGGGAGTCGTGGGGGAGCTGATGAGGGGTTACGGAGGGAAATGTTTTGGCGTGTACCCAATCACATAAACTCACCAGAGCGAGAGAACAATGTATCAGTGAAATCAACCGTGGGAAACCTTTTAGTTTTTAATTTTATTTTTTCTACACTTTACTTTGAATTTTCTTTCCTGCTACTTAATTATCTCTATCTTGAAGAAAACGCAGTACCATGAAATTGATTAGTTCAGTACCTGCGATGATGAACGGCTATTTGGTTCCCCCTAGTGTTACTGCAGTGGACGTGAACCTGAGGACATGCCAACAACTTGAAATGAACACAACTGAAGTTATAGTTTCAGACAGATGGTGGAGTAGTGTCTCAATAAAACTGCACATGTCCATTTAAATATTACAAGGTTTGTACAGCAGAAAGTTAGAAAAGGAAAAGTTGGAAAATGTTATTTTACTTTACTCATGCTTCACTCTAGTACTGCTATCAGTTATTAACACCATGGGTAAGTATACTGTATTTCCAATTATATCATTATCACCATATGTGTTCAGTGTATTTGTTTTCAGTAGACCATGATAGCTATGTTAAATTAGGTGAAAGCACTAGTCCCAATGGGGAATATCAAGTTGGAAAACACTGAGCACTTTGCAGTTGCTCTATTATTCTTAATTTATCGTCCCATGCTGGTATAATTAACTGAGAATAAAGGTGTGTGGGGCCAGGGTGTTCAATATTGGGTGTATAAGGAATGGCAATGAAAACAACATGATAAAACCCATCTAATGCTTTAAGTGTTTTGCATTTTGACACACCTATAATGATTATTTGTATAAACAAAGGACATAAAGATAGAAACTCTGAACTCTGACCACAAACATGACATCACCTTACTAAACTTAACTGTCAACCATTAATTTTTACTCAGCTGTTCTTTGTTCCTAAAGACTATCATGCACTAAACACATTGACGTAAATGTATTGGATGGATAAAGTAGCTTTCAGTATGACGTAACAGTTTTTAATTACCTCACTGTGGAAATTTGGTAACACCACCAACAACCTCACGGACACAGTAAATTGAAACTCTTAGGCATTGCAGAAATAAAGATTTATTGCAGGGCTTTTTTCTGATTGCATCGGATTGTACAAGTGTGTGCATATTTATGAAGAGAGAAACCCTTTCCATTGCATGGACAATAACAATTAAAGTTATTTGTTGTTATGGAAATGGTATGATTCATGTAACACAAAACAAAACACATCTGTGTCCTGTTTTATTATTCAG
>OMLM01002044.1:41438-65720 GCA_900302695.1 Helostoma temminkii | reverse complement strand
TCAGTGGTTAGCACTGTCGCCTCACAGCGAGAAGGTCCTGGGTTCGATTCCCGGGGTGGGCCCAGGGTCTTTCTGTGTGGAGTTTGCATGTTCTCCCCGTGTTTGCGTGGGTTCTCTCCGGGTACTCCGGCTTCCTCCCACAGTCCAAAGACATGCTCAGGTTAACTGGGGACTCTAAATTGCCCGTAGGTGTGAGTGAGAGTGTGAATGGTTGTTCGTCTATATGTGGCCCTGCGATAGACTGGCGACCTGTCCAGGGTGTACCCCGCCTCTCGCCCGTAAGCTGGCTGGGATAGGCTCCAGCACACCCGTGACCCCTGCGGGGACTAAGCGGTATAGAAGATGAATGAATGAATCACAAAAAAAAAAAACTAGCGAAAGTAAAAACACAAACAAAATTAAACAGGCTGAAAATTACAAAACACAAACCAAACAGAAACGTGCTGCAAATCACAAAAGGAAGCAAATAGAAAAGCACAGACAAAGAGGAAATGCTGAAAATACATGATCCTAAACCGGAGGTGGTCCAGCATCCTAGGGAGGCCACAGTAACTATGCGTTGTTATGTACAAGTATTGTGCTAACAGATTACGTTGATGTGGCATTAAGTATATCTAAGTAAGTATACTTATTATAAAAATGACAATGAGGTACTATCAAACTTTAATGACCTTTAATATACTTTTCTGTCATTTAATCATTCATTAATAACAAACTATAAAGTCATCTCTCTGTGTATATGTTACCATGTCCCTGGTGACGTGATGCACTGCGTCCTGCTGGAGTCGAGGTGTCAGTGTAGGACTGTTGAGGTCTGGACAGTGGGAAGGGCTCAGGCAGACGCTGCTGGTCTCTTCCCTTGAAGAACCAGGCTCCTGAACGTTTCTGCACCTGCAGCAACACACAGTGAATT
Organism: Helostoma temminkii; assembly: GCA_900302695.1. Classification (NCBI taxonomy): domain Eukaryota; kingdom Metazoa; phylum Chordata; class Actinopteri; order Anabantiformes; family Helostomatidae; genus Helostoma; species Helostoma temminkii. The sequence continues at coordinate 64,807 of OMLM01002044.1, read as the reverse complement.
TATGTGAAGCCACTGAAGTGAACGCTCACAAAGAAGCAGGACGACATGGACGGTTTGTGGCGCAGGTTTAATTCCACTTTATTAATTTATTATATTTATTACAGTGCAGGACTCAGGTCAGCTCTGCTTGTTTAAACTTTACTCTAGAAGCTAAAATCTCTGTAAATTCATCCACAGAGTTTATACTGTATCTACATTGTACCTGCTGTGGTTAAGCTGCTGGGAATGGCTCCTCTGTCTTGAGTGGCAGTTTGATCTGAATGTCACATCAGTAGCACAGCTGCTGTTCTTACTTCTAACTTATAGCTCTATGGGGTCTAGGCTGTACAGTATATCCAATATGCTTCTATTCTTAAGACTGTAAATGTCTCCTCCTCTAGGATGAATTTTGACCTGCTGAATTGTGAATTTGTTATGAAACGTAAGTATGTTTAAGGAAAGTTTGTGTACTTGTTCTCCACCTAAAAAAAAACCTTTCTAATGTAGTAGAAGCTGTAGCTTGATAAACTCTCTTGACTACTATGGCTTAACAGAACAAGATGGAACCACATTATTGACATTTTATTGCATCAAAAGGAGAGAAACATGATCATTCATCTGGAGTCATGTCAAGTTGCGTTTGTGTCCAGCTGATGAGTGTAGACCCAATATTCAGTCTCTTTTAGCTCCATTTGTGGTCTCCACCAGCTACTCTAATTGTGTCTGCCTGCAGCTCAGGTAGTGGAAATGATGCTGTGAGAACAGTGAGAGTCACACAACGCAGTCAATGAGCTGAAAGAGGCTAAAAAGTTTAGAGATGTATGAACTGCAAAGTTTAAAAAATAAAAATAATAAATTCTTCATATTGCATTACTTTATGTTGCACACATGACTCATTGATAAAATAAAAATATTGATTAAAGCAGCTCTAAAAAGGCTATAATCAATATTTTTATATTTCACCTCAGTGTTCAGTGTCTGAACCACATCTTCCCTGTTTTGTTCAGGTAACAGTTTTCTGCCCAGTTGGGATGTTTAAATGTTTTATTTTCTGTTCTTGGGTCTTTAACATCTGTTTAAATCTGGTTTAATTTCAACAGACAACATTTATAAATGCCACTGTGAAAGTCACTCGCTCTGTGGTGGCACACACATAGAGACTTCTGGTGAAATCAGACCAGATTAAAAACTGAACAGCAGAGAAAAGGCTGTGGATATTCTTATTAGGTTGTTATTATGCCATATATGTGAACACGGGTACAAAACAAACGTGGAGCACAAAATCTACGTGGTTAGATTTAGGTACAAACAAATCCAGGTTAGGTTTAGGAAAAGATGGTGGTTTGGATTTAAATAATCAAGTCATAATGAAGTAGTAATAATAATAATAACAATAATAAACAGTCAGCCTTGTTACAGCCACTAGATGTTGCCTCTCTATCATACATTATATTGACACAAGTTTTGGGACGTCAGCCTTGACATGCACATGAACTTTAATGACATCCGTAGGGTTTAATATGGAGTTGGTCCATCCTTTGCCGATGTAACAGCCTCAACACTTCTGGGAAGGTTTTCCACAAGGTTTAGGAGTGTGTTTATGGGAATCTTTGACCATTCCTCTAGAAGCGCATTTGTGAGGTCAGGCACTGATGTTGGATGAGAAGGCCTGGTTCACAGTCTGTGCTCTAATTCATCCCAAAGGTGATCTATCAGATGGAGGCCAGGACTCCACACCAAACTCCCTCATCCGTGTCTTTAGGGACCTTGCTCTGTGCGCTGAATTTAATAATTCGGAGGGGTGTCCCAAAACTTTTGGCAACATAGTGTATATGGAAGGTAGGTCTCCTTCTGAACCTTAAGTATGGGCTGATTTGTTGTTGTTGTTTTCATAGAAAAAGCTCTAAAAAGCCACTTTTCTGCTCCTGTTCGACAGCAGGTAGACACAGTCAGAGACCAGCTGGTGAACACAGCAGCTACAGAGCAGACGTTTCCTGTGATGATTAGTAGTGACCAAAAACAGAGCTGAAAGAGAGGGAATACTGGACTACTGCACATGAATAACTATTTCAGCTGTGTAACTGCTGAATGTGCAGATAAGTCACTATACCAACACAGCTTGATCGTGTTTGTGTTCAATTTGTGTTCAAACCTTGTTTCTTCTGCCCCCAAGTGTCTAAAGTAATCAGTTACTGCAGGTTTAACAAATCTGAAGGAATGATGTATTGAAAAAATGCCTAAAAGATGAATGAGACATCACCTTTGTACAACCAGTCAAGGCAGATGGCCGCCCACCCTGAGTCTGGTTCTTCTGGCTGAAATGGGATGTCTTGGGTTTTATATTTAATTCCATATTCTCATATTGTTTTATTCTGTTGGATCTTAAACCTGACATCGTAAAGTGCCATGAGATAACTTTTGTTGTGATTTGGTGCGATGCTGTATAAATAATCTGTAGTGATGAGAAGTTTAAAGAGGTTCGGTTGTGGCCAACCTCTAATAATCGGCCAATGATGAAGCTGAGGTTTCAGTACAAATGTTGTCCAGGATGGGAGAAGGTGAAATGTACAAGGCTGATTGTGTTGTTTTACTGACTATATGTGTGATTTGTTGATCTGTCGAAGTGACCACAGATGAATTCATTGCTTGATTTCACCCTGTGACCGAGAACAGGACACGTGACTCAGCTAATGGATGGATGGGTTTCTTCAATACTTTATATTGTAACACGGAAACATGTCTACTTTGTACATGCAGCATTGCAGAGCAGTTATTCTGTGTGTGACTGACAGGAGAGAGCATTGATTTAAATAATCTGTACTCCCCCAGGCAGAGATCTCAACAAACACAGCATCATCATCAAAACAGCATTGTGTAACTGCATCAGCAGGAAAAGAAAACAGACCTTTTTATTCATGTTTCATATTACTCAAAATATGAACCGTGTTTGAACATTTTAAAATAACCATTACCTATTAGTCATTTTGGATTTTGAGGGGTATCAAGAGAAGGTAATTTTCCAGACCACTCGACGGTGAAATACAATTCTGTGCTAAAAGGAGAGTTTAAAAGGCAGAAATTGGTTTAAATGATGAGAAAAGCCTTGGCTGTGGTGTCAGAGGAATATTTTTATCAAACCCACTCTTTCCTTCCCCTCACCTCTTGGTATTCATTGCAGATTCTGCACAGCCACGCCGGACACGTCCTGCTGTTGCTCCAGATTCCGCACTTACTGCACATGTGCTGCAGAGACACAAACACAACGAGGTGTGAACCTACACAGATGTGGCCCTCGTTGGCAGGTTCAAAAATAGTACTAACCTCCATGTGGTTACTCATAAGGAGAAACCTTCATGAGATCAGGAAGGTTGCAGTTAGGACAGAAAATCTTTTACGACAGGATGGAAATATACTAAACCACAATCCTGTGCATGCAGAGAGACCTGAACATCATCTGGTAGCATGTTCTCTGACTCTGTATTTTCTTTCCTTGTATTTTTTCTTTTCTTTTCCTTACAAGAAGCATAAATAATACAAATGTCCACCTACGTTTCTGCACTGCACACAAAGGACAGCTATGACCCCCTGCGGACCAAAGGACGCCCCGCACAGCAGACAGTGTGACTGTCCATCCCCACACGCTGTCTTCTTGATATTATCCAGGCGAACGGAAAGACGCCTGAGAACACATGAAAATAAGAGTAAGCACAGGTTTAATGTCCGACTGATGCGATTCAGAGACGATAACTTTTCGTCCTCACTCGATCCTCTCTCGCTCCATGGCCTCCATCATGGCTGCACGGGCCAGTACGCTGTTGATGATCTCCTTCTCCTCATCCGTGAGCTCCTCGCCCCGGGTGCCGCCAGACACGTTCATCGTCCACCCAGTCCTGAACCCAAAACACACACACACACACACAAATAGATGCACAGAGTGTAGGCGACATGCAAAGTGAAAACGCTGCTCTGACAAAAGGTCAGAACCTCCAAAAAGTGCACAGCTGAGGAGAGCGAGACACTAAAACCTGAGGACAGGCACACAACTGCAAAACATTCTGGACTTAAAGCAACTGCAGAGCTTGTCACACACAAGTTCCTGAAGATGTTTCACTAAGGCTTCATCAGTTCTGACTGACTGACTGGTGTCATCGGGTGAATTTCAGTTTCTCCTTAGTCAATTAAGAAAACAGAGGGGGAGGCCTAAGACACAACCTACACACACAACCTCAGGTGGTCACAGTGAGACACATGAAAGTCATCTAGGTTCATCTGGGTCTCTAGTTATATACCATGTAAAACATTTACAGTAGCCTGGAGGTGCAACATTTCCCCAAAACACATTTCTAACAACACAAGAAACGTAAAGAAACTCCTGCACTGTCTCACTTCGGCTTTAATACTTATTAATTCACAATGTTTCAGTGTTTTGAATTTTCTTCCAATCTTAAAGCTCATACAGCTTGTTCATCCCGACCCAACTACAGTCACTGTTTGTTTTAACATCAAGCACCAAAATGTCAGCTGATTGATTTTTTATATTAAACGGACAAAAACGCTCGAGCAAACAAAGCGATAATATAAATACAAATAAATATATACATTTTTTGTGCCTTACTGTTTCTACATCACTGTTTTTATTTGCTCTTAACGTTGCTGTAACAAGTGAATTTCCTCTGTGAGGATCATTAAAGTCTTAAACAAACATTGTTGTCAGAAAAAATGTCACTTTTTATGTCACTGCTGCCTTAAACTTCACAACATTCGTCTAGTGACAAACATGATGTCACCGGACTCATTCGTCACACTGGACTCAGACTTGTTTTTTGTGCCACGCATCAATCAACCTCCTCCTGCCAAACTTTGAGGGTATTAATAGTTGGTGGCTGTGCAACATTCGCTGCAGCTGCTAGATGAAGGTAAGATGTACATGTGTGTTGCTGTTGTTACAAACGGCAAACAACACCATATTCTAAATCTAAAAAAAGCTTCTTTTAAACAACAGGTTGTGGAAACGCCACCCTTCAGTGGCTTCTCAACCTGTTCAGTGCCCTAAAAGTGAGGAGAAAATAACAGAAGTATGTGATCATATACATAATGTATATTCAAGAGAGTGAATCACAGAAGTTTTGGGTGAATGGAGAGAGAATATTGTGACAAACTGTAGCACTGGGTTCAGGTCCAGACTCTATGTTCAGACTGGATTTAGACAAAGAAGATTTTCCTCTATCAATCCAGCCCACAATCTTTCCATGACCAGTGCTGTGAGTGTGGACCGTACAATAAACAGCTTTAATAATGTCAGAGTCTCCAAACTGCATCCAAACTCCAACATCAGACATTTCTGTTGAAAAGCAAACAGGACGCTGTGAACTGGATATTTTGGTGGACAAAAAGATGTTTAATTAATATTAATTAAACATGTAATTAATATGTTAATTATGACAATTTGTCATTTACACTAAGAGCTGCTTCAAACTCAAGGCAGACTACGTAGATACAGCTGTAAATAATTATAAAATAACTTATTAATCGAATTGGGGAAATTCTTTGTGGACAGGCTGATGCCAAGGAAGGAGTTCAGTGTCTTGTCCAGGGACACTTCGACATGTGGCCAGGAATCTCGTAAACTGGGTGTTAACCCAACCAACATAGTTGACTTCCCTACCAACTGATCCACTGTCATGGGACAGTGTCCCATTGTCCCAGTCAGGGGAGTCCCAGTGTGAATAAAGAGTGTTCACTGTAGAATCAAAATGTTAATGACAAGTTTGTTTACACTGGAAACAGCTCTTCTGCGGACAGTACGGCGAGAGGACAGCATTTGCATTTGAGCCTCATCGGTAACTAACCTCACACTTTAGTGACGTTTAGCATTGAACCCTCCTAGTGTAGATGGACGCATTCACATCTGTAGCTTAGGAACAATGTGAAAGAGCTCTAATCGTGAATGTCTAGTCATAGTGAAAACAGAATTGGATTTGGGCTACGTTCTTCAAAAAACACATATTTATGATTTCAGTTTTCAGCGACGATTAACCACAGCTCTTCCCTGTGCATTATTCTGCCACGTGCACTAAGCTGCATCTATTAATATATTCAGAAACACTGCAAGGAAACACGTTTACATACTGAGAGATTTAAGTTATGCGAGATTTGATCGAGATATACATTATTAGCCGCTTGTATAATTTGGAGCCACAAGCCTTCAGGCTACAGATGGAACCATCACAGCTGCTGTGATGGTTAAATCTACCTGCAGAGTAAACGTGCTCAGCTGTAATACAGCTCAGACGTTTTTTATATATGACGGTAAATTTGGGTTTTGGACATTTGACATTTCCACTGTGCACTGTGGAAAATCATAGCAGCAAATAATCATTAGTTACAGTCTTGTAACCACTCATTTGACTTCATGCCGCTCATTTCCAAACATGAAATATCTGTTGATCTGTTACAGATCACATGTAAAATGTTGTGCAAAGTGCTACACTTGCAGAAAGAAATTACAAAATCAAATGAAAAAACTGGCAACAATTCATGTGAACAAAACAACGTATACAGAATAAAATCAGTGGCTGAGTCTCGGCATTAAACCACAGCTCGGTGCTTTATGCCTCTCGTGAGACGTGGCTCCAGGGATTTCATTGTCCGTTCAATTCTCAGTGTGTCATGTCTGGAGAGGCACTTGTTTTGAAAGGTCTGAGACAAACTAATTTCGTTAGTTGTGATTTATTTCAGCTCTACCACACCTACTCCTCCGTCGGTGCCTCGGGCCTTTAAATTCCCAAACATCTGCTGGTCATGTCCGAATGCACAGACACCATGTAGTCATGCAGCTGCTAGCACAAAGCAGGGCATTAAGTGAGGCTGACTGCTCACTAGAAAAAGTGAACTGTTGGCTGTAATGTGTTGGTGAAGTGTGCTCTGCAGTGTGCATGCCTGAAGACACTTTTACTCATTATCTTTCAACGAGAACACTGTAAAGAGCAGAGCGTTGTCCTCTGATCGCTGACAATCAGGGGCGAAAAAGAGAAGTTCGCACTGAGCAAGTGACAGATGTGCTACAGTTTATCTATTATTAATGTCAATAATAATTTTTAAAAATCTACACTATCTCTGAAGGTTTTGATGGGGGCTAACTTAGCTACCTGATCTGCTAACGTCATCATTTCATCCTGAACTGACCTGCAGTGTCTGACTAATCTACTGTGAAGGTGTTGTCCGACTATGTCCGAGCATTAAGCATCACGAGATGAAGCGCTGGCTGCTGGTTGAGAATATTTTAATGTCTCGCTTATTAACGCCTCAGTGGCCTTTGTCTTTCTCATCAGTTTCCCCTCGTTTAGCCTCCCTGTTCTGCTCCATGAAAAATGTCCTCTTCCCAGTGCACATAAATGTCAGGGGTTGCTGTCTGTGGACAACGTGGCAGATTGATGTGTGTGTGTGTGTGTGCCTTAAAGGGTTCAGAGTGAACTAGTAAGGTGGGGGTCAGTGAGAAAGGAGATCCTCTGAGATTCACCACAGTAACAGCCTGGACTATGTGAAAATTGGCACAGTGCAAAAAACATAACAAGAAGAATTTCAGAATATTTGCAATTTGGCTTAATTTGTAATCAACTCATGAGAAGTAGAATAAATTTACTTAAGTAAAAGCACAACAGTATTCAGTTTCTACTGCACCACATATACCTGACAGTAAATGATCAGTTTATAAAATATAAGCGCTGTTGTAGATAAACTACCAAACAGCACAGTTACTAACTTTACTTTTGTTTTTGATACTTACGCACATTTTGCCTTCAATACTTGTGTAATTTTTAATGTTACTTTCACTTAAAGCTGCATTATATCACTTCTTTATTATACTACTGTTATTATTATCTCAATCAGTGTGTTTACATGGACTTTAGAAATTGGGTTACTATCAGCTTTCTCCAATAAGCTGATCCCTTAACTGTCATGTGAATGGGAAACCTCATTTCCGTAATCGGGGTAGGGGATTAAAGAAACCTGATTTCCCCAGAGAACGTCGATTACCTCGACATGTTAACGCCTTACATGCACTTTGTAAACTGCTAATCAGCTTTTTACAAGAGCGCGTTTGCGTAACATAAGCTGCAGACACTCTACTATGAGCTGAGACAAGTGGCTAGAATCACATGGTGTGTGACGGTGCCTCGTTATAAATCAAGTCCACCTAAAGACCAACTATAACTGAAACCAACACAAAGTGTCCTCTAGTGGTCTGTCTGCATTTCTCTCTATTCGCAGTCAGCTCCTCACACTCACACAATGAAAAAATATGACATGGCTGTTGTTCTTTGAGTTTAACGTTTGCCTTTCAAATACCTTAAAATTATTAAACCTTGTACAAAATTTTTTATTTTTTTGTTAGGATTAAATAAGTTGATGGTACAAAAAGAGATGAGATGAGAAGATGAGAACAAAAAACAAATATCCAGTTTACAGAACACAAATGATTCAGATCAGGAAGAAGGTTTGATCCTTGGCAGAGATTTGTTCTGCAAAGTGTTTTCATGTTACAAGATTTGTACAAAGTCCTTTTACCTTTGACAACCACACGGCAAAGTGCTTGTAGTAAATTAGCAAAACACATTGATTTGTTCATGTGCAACCCCGTCTCCTAAAAATCACATTCCTAATGAGAATACAATCCTGATTACATTTTTCTGACAACATAATTGACACTAACATACTGCAGACCTGAGTTCGAGACCAGAGTCCTGCGAGAGGTTAGGTTTAGGTTTGAAAAATACTTTGGTCAGGGTTAGAGACAGAAGTGATCTGTTACACCTTTTGTTTATACTAAACACACAATATTTCCCTGACCTCAACCCAGTGCTGTGAGTGTCTGAACCCAACCATAGAACATGTTTATCGAGTTGGAGTCATATATCGTTGTGTTCGGATATTTTAGTGGATGACAAAACTAAAGATGTTGTAGATCGGATGATTTGGCAAAGAAAAATCCGTGGACATTTAACTGATATGTTAAGGATCAATGTATTTGTGATTTGTTATTTATGTTAATTGTGAACATATGATCATTATGTTGACAGAACGTAATCAGGATTGCACTTTAGCTGTATAGGAACGTATTTTTAGGAGACAGGGTTGACATTTGGTATCAATTTGCAAATAGATTAACTTCAATCCAATCTTCAATCTATCCACTCTTTTAAAACAACTCAGAGGAAATTAAACTAGTTCAGCTGGATTATATTTAGATTGAATCATTACTTCAATTATTTTAGGTTGAAGTGAGGTTACACCTTTTTCAGTGTACCTATTTGACAGCACGGGATACACTGATGTTGGGTTTCATGTTATAGCTTAAGAACTAAATTAAAACTCAACACTTTCCATTTCAATAAGGTTAATGTGAATTTTCCAAGTGGAAAGTGTTTTTTTATATATATATATATATATATTTTTTTTTTTAAATCCTAATTTGAAATCAAAATGATTGATTCTGAAAAGATTCACATTAATAGTGTTAAATAAAATAATTCTAGCAATAACGTGAGAAAAGTACATATAAATTTGAAGTACGAATACCTCAACACCATGTTTGAATACATGAACTTTGTTTACGACTAGAAATTGTGAAATTCTCAGCTTTAAAACATGGACTGCTGTTCGCTGTAATTAATACTGTATATGTTAATCATATCAGAGTCAGGGTCAGTTGTTTTTTTATCCCCATACACTCACGTGCACTTGCACACACACACACACACACACACACACAGAGTATGAATTGACTATTGACTGGATGTGTTTAACAGTAGATCAATGTGCGCTGCAGCAGGACATGACACCTCCATTGGATTCTCAATGTCATCCGCTGAAGAGCACAGAAACTGCTTCCACGTGACAGCATATCAATATTAACCTTCCTTTCACCTCACGACCCCTTGGTGTGTCCCATGTGTAGTTCTATATAATATCATTAGAGCAGAGTAGGTCCAATCACTGAGAGCCTGGGAGTCTGACTCGCTCCACTGGTTCTGTTCAAGTCAGTTTTTGTGGGTGAAAATAAAAAGAATGATGAGATTAAGCGGCGATTACAGGCATAAGCTGCAGTAATGCAGGCTTTACATGGGACTGCTGCGGTGACACGAGCAGAGTCAAGAGACGACACTAAGTAAGGACTCAGAGATCAAAGTTACATTCAGCTAAGACGTCTTTCCTCCGCTGGTCGCAGACTACATCGAAGTGTGGGGAGCTGAGTGATTCAGAAGGATTATTATTCTGTCCCGTTTCTATGTATTCTCTTCAGTGTGTTCCTCTGCCTTCTGCCATTTACTCATCAAATGTCCCCAAATCCTTTATTAGTCCTTCGTCCACCTGCACACCTGTCTCATATCACCTGTTCGTCACTGTCTCATCAACTCTACAATTACTCCTAAAACCTTTTCTATACTTCACTTTTGTGTTGACCATAACTGCAACCAGATTATTGAACACAATGAGCATATGTTTTGTTTAGTTATATGGCAGAGCATTGCTAAAGGAATCAACCAAACAAATACCCACTGAGCAAGCACTTGGAGACAGTAAATAGGAAGAAACGTACAGAAGAATTAGTCTCAGGGTGGAGGGTCATCTGCCTCTGCAACAAGAAGCGTCTGACGAACACTGGTGGTAGGGGCAGTAACTGCAGGAGGTTTTTTTTAGCAAATTATCCGAACTTGCAGCTCAACATTGAGTCATTAAATCATTTAGCCGCTGCCAGCACGTAAAGTTAGAGAAAGAAAAACTGAACCTATTTATGTGCCTGTTAAATAATCAATCTTTCTTGGGACTTTGCAGTCGAACTCTGATATCTGTACACCCACCAAACACGTCATTTCTATTCCTTCGCCATTTGCAAATGTCAAGCTTCATTCATTCGAAAAACACGATCCAGTCGCTGATTATGTTCCCTACAAATATGTGACCACAGCTGCAGTTTAGCTGCGTAGGAACATAGTTTCTAGGAGACACGGTTGACCCAGCACATATTCCAGGTAGTCAACAACCTTTTGCCTCGTATTTTTGAATTTTGCCTTTGGTAAGCGTTGCTAAACTTCTGCCTTTGTTAGGATTTGTCTGTTCTCGACCTCTGTCTGTCTTCTGACTTTCCCTCCTGTCATCGCTGGCTGTTTATGCATTAGGGCTGTACTTACTTGGCCCTCCTCTCCACATATAGGGCACATTACTCTCTGCATTTGGACATAAATAAAAGCTGTGGAATCATCTAAATATAGATGTTATCATATGTACCCTGGTTGGGGTCCAACCATCTGACAGAAGACTCCAGTGCAGAACGAGGACACGCTGACAAGTCTAGTCAAATAGTATTTGTATCACGCAATATCGCAAATCAAAAAGTGGCTTTAGAAGCTGAAGGGGGTATTTCTGGCAGCAGCCAGAGGAGGCTACACTCTTAGCCTATAGCGAAGCCCATTAGTGGTCAAATATTGTCAGATAGCATAGTAATTATGAGCAGACAAGTCAGTTTGTATTATGATTCTGAGGCTGAGATGTGCTGAATGTCTGACAGTGATGATATCTCCTACATAATGAGAAAAACAGGAGCAACACAGAAGTGTCAGCGGAGCAGAGGCAAAATGGCTGCGGAGCCTCCATCGAAATGAAAAATAACATGAACACTAATACCACTAATATCATTTACAATTTGATTGACTTAACATTATTGACACTTTATGCTATTTAGACGGTGTAAATACAAGAGTTCAAGTTATTATTTACTTATTTTAATCTATGCAACAAAGAAAGTGAGAAATACCTGGAACTCCACTGGTGTAACGCCTCTAACCTGAAAATGCTCTTTCATACTAGCTTCTCATTCAATTGAAAAGAAATACCATATTCTTTCAATTAGGAATGTGATTTATTCCCTCAGTTCAGAGTTAGGGCCTGCACAGGTTACTCAGCTATAGTCCTAACAAGCGACCTAAAGTCAGTAGAGACTAATAATAGGTCAGCTGACTGCAGCTGGCGGTTGGAGACATAATCGAGCATGTAGAGACGTGTATAGGACAGTGCATGGTGACATTGTCTCTTCTTTCTACACTGTAAACTACAGCAACATGTCCATCAAAACTAGTTCCCTTAAAAAAACGAGGGAGGCCGAGCTCCAACCGTAGCCACTGTCACTTACTGTACATAGCTGCAGCTGGATGTATGAGCGGTGGTTTGAGTGGGGATTTAAACAAGCAAAACAAATTATACAACTGGTACATTCATTAATTGTTGCTGATATAATGCGTGGTCATGCACTGTATTATAATGTTTTTCTATAAAATCTTACAAAACCACCTTTGTATTTTTAATTACCTTGTCTTGCACATTTGTATCTATTTTTATTATTATTATTATTTATTTTTTTATTCACTGGCTTCACCACTGCTTGTGTTTTTGTCCATCGACATGTTGACCATGTTGACTGTGGCACAGTTGGGAGGGAAGTTGCTTATAAACCCAGAGGTTGGTAATTTGCTTCCTGATATCCTCAGGATTAATAAAGTATCAGTTATTATTAATATTTACTTGTTCTGTCAGATGTGATCATGTAAAAAACAGGCCAATCTGTTGCTATGCTAACGTTAAAACTACATCATCTGGCATCATGTTCCTGCGTGAGCTAAAAAATGGAAGTTGATGTAGCATTTGCTTCTGGCCACACCAACAGCTATCTTCCACTGAGACCTGCTGCAACGTGGCTCCAACTCTGAGCCACTGTGGAGCCGATTGCTGACACTCTAGTCAGTGCTAATGAAAACACCCGGTGCTTCTGGCACAGTTATGTAAAGCAGAAAGACGCTTTTATCCAAAGCAACTTACAACAAAGGGTCAGCTATGGGGTTTGGTGTCTAAAGACAAGTAGTAGGCAGGAGGAACAGGGAATCGAACCACTAACCCCAGGGTTTATAGACAACTGCCCCACAGTCAGTGTCATAGTTCATTCCATGAAACTGAATTATGTCAGTTGAAAGCAAATATTTTCAGTTGCTCTAACTTAACCACTGGGTCAACTTAAGATATTTAACATATTTGAATTACTAAATATATTATTTTTTTAATTTATATAATCTAATACTTGGTTATAATCTTTGCTTACAACTGACATAATTAACTTTTGTGAAACTTGTTGATAAAGTTTCTTTTTTTTTGAGTTCTTGAGTTTACATCTTTCAGAATTTGATGCCATCACAAGTGTAACATTGCAGAAAAACTAAGAAAAAGAGAAGTGGTGAAAAGCGAATGTGGTGTAATCTAGTGTGCAAACATTTAATTTACAGCTAATAGTTATGTTACAATCATCATAAATCCCCAGAGGCTCAATATAAGCTTAAAGGCAGCTAGTTTGTATGTTTATTCCAGCCCAGTGTATTTTTTTTTTTCAGGTGCTTCCTACCAAACATTATTTTTTCTGCTACATATTCTGATAATTTTTATGGATATATGTCCTGAGTACTGTATGTTCATGATGTGAGAGATGATGTGGTTTCCTATAAGCATCGGCTAAGAGTCCACACTCCCTCAATTCCTCCTCCCCGACCTCCATGAAGGACGTATCACCACACGAAGCCTGGATCCATTTACATGTACATCTGTTTTATAGTGACTGAGGCGTGGAATGACCTCCAGGGAACATGCACATACATGTACGTGTGTGTTCAAGTTGTACACAAGCCATTTCCACCCGCACTTAACTGATTTCTTAATAGAAGGATTAAAATCATCACAATCCTGCTGCTCCTATTAAAATATCAATGATGGCAACAACGTTTAAAATTTAAGCTTTGGAAAAGCTGCGCGATGTGTTTTAACCACACTATCAGGTTAGGTTTGGTAGTAAAGTCTGTGGTTTGGGTTATAATAATTATTTAATATATAGTTGGACCATAACTGTTCAAATAAAAAAACATGGTTAAAATTATAGAATGACCATGATTAAAATACAGTCCAGCGTCGACTTGCTGATGGAAAACGGTTTTCTGATCCATCCTCCTTCTGATGACTTTCTCAGTCTATACAGTAACTGCGTCACTGACTCTGTGCTTTGCTTGTGTTGGTTGCTAGAGAGTCGCTGTAACATATAATACACTGTAATAATAATATATAAGAGGAGGGCGGTGTCTTTTCGCCTTACTCACAAAAACATTTCTTTCTCCATTAGGTCAGATTAGGAGGATTGGAAATGCAAAGTGCAGCCTGTAATATTTGTTCTTGTGTATTTTTCAGCTTATCACTCTTCTGCCTGTCTGTCTCTCTCTGTTTGCTCGTCTGTCTGTCCTTTCATTCAAACTGTCTCATTCACAGCTGCTGGCAAGTGCACTAAAGTAGGTCTTCTGTAATCTGCTGTAAGACCGTCACCAACCTGTTATTAACGTTAATACAAATTGACATGCCAAAAAGTGTGCACATGCACACACACTTTTTTACTACTGACTTTCACACACACACACACACACACACACAGAGCGAGGACATGTCACCCAGAGTCAGCGGCCTAGAGGAAAGCATTGCAAATTGACGTGAAGTAAAAGGAAACCAAGGCATTTTAGCGCCACGAGACAGTGGGATGACTAAGAGCTGCAGGACCACACACACACACACACACACACACACACACACACACAGTTCTTCCAGAAACACACACATAACAGAGTGTATAAGCGCTGCAGGGAGGGAAAAACTGACAGATTGCATCATCCGCTTGTGTTTTCTGTGAGGCTGAGAGGCTTTGCTTCTTCAAACTGGTTTTATTCATTTTAAACATTTTTTTATTTCAGGTTAATGGCTGCGTCTCATTTCCACATTACTGGGAATCATCTCTATTAGTTATAATGACATCGTGAGATCAGACACTTAAAATAAAATCTAAATCCAAGCGGTCTGGCTTGGGTGGAGAAATCAGCAGCAGGGGCACCATAGCAGACAAGCGGTCTCAGAAAGCACGACTTGTCCTTTACACTGTCCATAAATGCAGCAGTTTGATCTGGTTCATCTTTTCTGCAACGTGTCATCATCTGTCAAGGCTCTGTGTTGGTCGCTCATTAAGATTCAATTGTGCATCCCTGAGACATGAATACTGTATCTCTGCCGTTAGGATAATCACAAAGGTGAAACAGATGTCGCTCTGATGACTTTAGAGGGTTGTACAATCATGTCTGGTTCACTGATCTGGGGGAAGCCTCGACCCAACCACTGCTCTGACTGCCTCCTTCCAGCACTCAGTGGATAATAAGACAACCATCATACTGTAATTAGCCCAAAACCAATATTAAAGTCAGCAGAACCTTTACATATCCAAATAGCAGCTCTCGTGTGTAAATACAACCCCAACTCTAAAGAAGTTACAGAGACCAGGAACACACATCCTGGTCCAGCAATATATGAGCTGCTCATTGTAATCTCTATGCACAGCGTATGTTTGATGCTTTTTTCATTATTGTAAAACTAAATGCCAGCGGCTAATGTTAGCCTATGTTAGCTTTAGCAGTTAGCTCGCTAGTGATACATAGATACATTTTTATCTTTACAGCAAAGCTTTAGTTGGAGTGATTGGTAATGAGAGTCCCAACCTCAGCCCCTGATGCAATCAGTTCTTAGTTCTAGTCCGGCAAAGAGTTGGTGCCAAACTGGAACCTGGCTGAGACCTGATTGTTTGGCTGAGAAAAAGCAAAGAACTGGTACAAATTAAAAACTAACTCTCAACCAGTCTTGAAACTGGTTTGGTGGAAAAGGGGTAAAAGATTTACTATACACAGAACACTCCCATCGGAATTAGACCGGAACATTTTGGCACTCCCACACTCATCTATTCAAACACTCCTTCCTTCCACTACCCAACATCACCCCTCCTCTCATAACCCACCGCTGTCCCCACACTGTCCGCACAGCTGTCACTTATCAAACCATCCACACAGAGATGTCACCAATCCAGCAACTTCATTACCATCAGTTTCCACACAACCTGCTGCCTTTCACCCTTTCACCCATTCATCATCATCGTCCACTCATGCTCTCGGGTATTTCGCCTCCCCCCTGCGTGTCTCCACTCCCCTACTGAGGCTTGTCAGAGCAGTGAGGAAGCAGCTTATGGAGCTTAGTTCTGCAAAGAAGCATCACCACCTACTTTATACTCTGTGTGATGACTCCGGGGATCATTAAACATTCCCCCTACACACACTTAAGAACCCTTTTTTTTAATGACTCTTGGGGACAGATGAGAGTAATCTGGTCTTCAAATCCCAACATGTGTGGCTGACAGTTCTGACGCCACAGAGTTGCCTGGAAATGATTGTGTGTAGATTGACTGTAGAGAGTGAAAGATTGACGGCTTCAGAGGAAATTACACACAGGTAGTTTGAGTGGTAAACAGTAAACATGAGGTACATTCATGCAATGCTGTCTCTAGGTACAAATCTTTGGTCTTTTTTTCCAACTAACCAAAGTGTCAGTTTGTGACATGACGAGTTTTCAGTAAAAGGTTTTTGAAATGTTTATCTCCTTAAATCTGTCTGAAAAGTAACCATTACACTTATTTTTTTATTCTTAGCTCATCATCATAAAAGATTAGATGATATATAAGGTTTAAGAAGAGCAAAAACATGTTATGGCAATGGCTCATCTGGCTTCAAGACTGAAAAGGCTTGTTTGAGCTCCGTGTCTTTAAGCCCCCCTACCCCCATCCCACTCTGTTCAGACTGGCCAGCTTCTGGAAGATGCTTTTCCCTACCTCTGAGGAAAGCTGGTATGAGACCAGACCAAGTTTCTTCCTTCAGGGAGGTTTCACTTCACAACCTCAATAGCACGTTAGGTGGGCAACGGGAATGTGTGTGTGTGTGGGAGAGATGAATAGGCCTAATGGTCACAACTCTTACAATCCTTCCTACCCCTGACAAACTGGGTCATTAGGAGTTGCCTCCCTGGTGGATGTGTGAAGTGGTCTTGATTTTCTACTTCACACATACACCTTGTCTAAGGCCTCCAGGGAGGCATTAAGGGAAGAGAGCAACACCCGAGGACCAGGATCCGTTGGGTACTGTCATCTGAAGGACAAAGGATACTTGTCTGAGGACAATGGTGTATATATTCTGGAAAAAGAAGATAGATGGTTCAAGACGTTTGAGAAGCCATAAGTGTCTCCACAGTAGTGCAGGCTTTATACACAAACTGTGTCCAATGTATCATGCTGCTCTTTTATCCATGCCCAGGAAAATACAGACCAGTTTGCACCTCTACCTTTGAGGCCACACTTCTGCTGTTTGTATTTGTTGCTAATTACAGTAGCAAATATTAGCATGTGAATGTGCTAAAATAAGATAAGAACTCCCCTGCCAATTTTAATTTGGGTCACTGTGGTGCTCTTAGGGTTAATACGCCAACCATGAACTGAAATTCAGTTGGGGACTTTTATTGTAATGAATAATAATCTCCATTCCTTCCTCCCCTCTCATTTTCTGTCTCTCTGTGGGTTTATATGAATGGATACAGTGCCCGAGCCATTTCTGAACACATTTTAGATATTTAGTCTTCATCTGCAGGACTTAAACCTGATGCAGAACACTATTAAAAAGCTGAATAGATGCAATGGTAGTTGCGATAAGCAGCTTATTGTGTGTTCATTGTCGTCATTTCCATGTGTGTGTGCAGATGGTGGAACTGCATGACAAGTTAAATAAAGGGCAAATGTCCATATGGTGAGTGGAAATCACTGATTCTTTGTGTTTGTCTGTGTGTGTTTAACAGAGGCAGTGCTGAACTAAACTAAACTGAGTGAAACAGAATGAAGACCTCAGGCAACTGTCTTTCTGTCTTCTGTATCTGTCTCATTTCTGTTTTACACGGAGGCACATTGTACATTCTCCAAATTTATGATGAAGAGAACTGTTGCAAAAGTAAAGACAGAGATTTGTTATGGAAGACAATAAGGTTGGACATCATATATGAGTTGTAAAACCAAGTCTGCAATCAAGCAGCAGAGTCTTGGTAAAGTTGTTCCACAATGAGCCTCTAGAACAGCTTCAGTGCTCCATGTCAAACTGTCCGAACAATAAAAGCTCCATCAGTTATTTTTTGGAAAATGGTCACTTTTGACATCAACGCTTGATCGGGCAGGGAAACCGGTTTATTTGGTAACCTATAACTTTCCTTTTTGATAAAGCTTATAGTCAGAGCTGGTTCAGGTGACTCTGAACCATCTCTTAGCTATGCTGATATAAATTTAAACTGCTGGGGGACCTCCCTTGACACACTGAGTTCCTTCTCTTTTCTCCATCTTGTCATACACCACCACTTCATGTCATTAATTTTATTAAATTTTATTAAAATTTTGAAAATGCAAACATTTGATAGATTTGATAAAATAAAATCAGTTATGAAGGTTTTGATCATGTCACATGATCTACATGATCAAGGCCAATTTTCAGGCAAAAATTCATGAGAAAGCCTTAAAAAACAAAAACACACTAACAATGACAGGGTTTACAGTGCACATGGGTAGAAAACCATCTAAAACAAATGATTATGGATGAACTGAACTTAACCACACACAGAATCACAGACCTGGTTTTGATTCTGTGTGTGGTTAAGTTTAGAAAAGATAAGCACTTTAGTAGAGGTCAGAGAAGGACTGTGGTTTTGTGTAAATGTTAACAACACTATAAGGCCAGACCACTACCTTTCCTTAACCTTGCTAAGTTCTTTGAACACAACCATAAAAACGTTTAACAACGCTGTAGTCAGCCAGCGTTGATGCTGTCCTGCAAAATCTGATATTCAGGCTTCATTTGAAATGTTTGCTAACATCATTACGTTGATTGAAAAATAAAGTGGTTCAGCACGAAACTGCAGCTCACAACACTGTAGCTTACTAAAGGTCATATGAACTGGTTTCAGTCAAAGTGGAACTGATATAATTCTAATGTGGCCCTCACACTATTATTGCATGTAAAACTGGATCTAATGGGGCATCTATGGGAGATCTGTCAGCACCTATTGTTGCAAAAAACGGACCCAAATGAGAGACTGGTAGTGTTTTTTAGCGAGTTTTTCCCCTAAGGCACCTAAAAGAAAATTTGGGTCATGCAGGTTAGAGTTCCTCACAGAGCATGTCACAGTGGGTGTCTGTTTACAGCTGATGCAAAAAATCCTCCCTGGCTGTGTTCAATTCAGATGAGCCCATGATGATACTACAGATAATGAAACACTTCTGACCACAGTGGATTTGTGTAGTGCATCTGCTGTTCCCACCGTGCTGACAGAGACCCAGGGTGCTGAATACTCAGCCTGAGTAGCCCGAGAAGCAAAGTCAATGACTGTACATCTCAAACGTCCAAACTGCTAAAAGCTCTGATGAATGAGCTCAAGTGGAAGAAGACGTAACGGGAAATTTGTGAGTTTAAATTGATTGTGGTAATGGATTGATATCAGACCTGGCGCCAAACCAGGTCCAGTATCAATCCATTACCACAATTTAGATTTAATGATCAAGCAGGTAATTTCAGCTTCTTGAACCAGTCAGATGTAAAATCTGTCAATGCAGATCAATATGCATTTGGCAAGAAGAACGTACAAAGAAAACATGAACTTATTAGTAATAATATTATATGATGTTTGTATGTGCTTTTTTTTACAATATAGCAGCCAAGTAAAACCACTTTGTTACAAAGCTACAGGTGACTTGGAAACCAGGCAGGTTGTGATATTTTACAGCAAAAACAAACAGGTCAGCAACAGGCAGACTATCTAATCTAACTAATGTCCAAAAAACTGGCACACAGTGCAAAATTAGGAGTAATTCACACAGGGATGAAGCACGGGGAAACAAGGATACCAAAAACACCACGTCAAGGAGCAGTTGTATCATCAGAGACTAAGAGAACACAGGTGAACAGGTGGGTGGAGCAGGGACAGCTGGGACTGATGGGAAAGCTGGGCAGGTAAGGCAGGAAGGGATGGACAGGTGAACAGGGAGGGGTTGAGGACCTCTGGAGACAGGGAGGATAAAAGGAAAGAAAAAACTAAAATAAGGTAAACAGAAACTGTTAACGCCAGATTAAACAGATAATGATAAACTAACCTTGTGTTGACACTCATTAAATCACTAAACTCTTTTACTACTAAAAGCAGCTCTCAGCTAAGACAATTAACACTTAAATGCCAACATCGCCCAAAAAACAACTGACAGTAGGAAGTATTTCCCCTGACTTCAGCAGAGGGGGTCTGTTGAGTTGGCATGAACTTTCCTACCAAAGCACATTAGCCACATCAGTCAGCACCTGAGAGCTCAGCAGCCTGTATAATCCGCCTCCTCACACCTCACACAAGCCACAGTCAATACGGCTGATTTGGAGTCAAAAGGGGCTTTCAGCTGGGATTAGAGGGAGCATGGGAATGAGGAGGGGGCTCAATAAACTCTACCCTGGCAGAGAATGATAGACCAAATAAAAATGTTAGTGTTATAGCACTGTGAATAGATTTCACACACACACACACACACACACCAAATACAGGTTTCATTTCTTCTTCCTCAGGTTCAACTTATCTGCTGACAAGCTCCTTATCTCTCTGTTCTGAGGGTTTCTCTGGACCTGACCAGTGACTATAACCCAGAGCTCAAGGAGATAATAGAACCCACCTCACCTCTGCTGCACACACTTTTTTTACTGTTTTAATTAATTTATCACAGTTTATTTACTGTAGTAGTTCAACACCTCAACAGTTGTAGTATTAAATGATCTAAACCCAGTGGTTAGCTTAGCTTAACGATAACAAGTCGTGGTTGTAGGTTGCTTTGTGTTACACGGTAGATTTTTCTTTCTTTGTGTGACTCAAATGAGAAAATGGATATAAAAATGTGAAGCTATAGCTAGAACCTGATTAGCTTAGCATGGAGACTGGAAAAGAGGAAACAGAGAGACGCTGCTCTTTATCACATTCCCCAAGAACCCTGCCTTTTATTCCCTGTTTCTTATCCCGTGGTCGCCACATCAGAGCATGGTCCGCACATCGATTTGACACAGGTTTTATGCCGGATGCCCTTCCTGATACAACTCACCCCAAATGCCTGTCAGGTATGGGATTGGCACTCATAGTGCACTGGCTTGTGCAACCTCAGTGGATGGGGTTTGTGGACATTGTTGGGGTTCAGTGTCTTGTCCAGAAACACTTGGCTGTAGCTGGGTTACAAAATTTCTCCACTGCTGGTAAGTCAGTCTTTTAGGTAAGTGTTACAAAACAAGCGGGGCTGTAGGCAAAGCATGAGGTAGCAGACAAATGTTACGTTCGTATTGGAGGCCTTAATGCTCTATTCAGATGTAATGTTTGTATGTCCTGGGTTCCTGACTCTCCCGGATCCTGCCAGGCAGTGCAGATGAACATCTGACACCAGTGTTGGAGAAATTTCTTTCACAGCTGAACCCATGTGCCTTTTCCTCCCAGTGCGTCTCCCCAGGAAAATTATGACCATGGGTACTGGGAGCTGTTGGTGGTCAGGCAGGACCTGGAGTGGCAGCATTGGTCTGGTCTGATGCTAAATACCCATTTGGCCCTTTTCTGCAACCAGTAGGACGTCTGCTTGTCTTCTCTCATCAATCTGGTTCCACAGAAGAGGCTCAGGTGCAGATGGAAGACCAATGTCCACACAGCTATATGTTTGTCCCGGCCATGCTCCATTCCAGTGTCTTTTGTTGGTGTCACTCTTCTTGCTTAGCTTGTGACCCAGGAATAGTTTGCATCCGCTTCCTGGTCTAGCAATGCTTATGGTCGCCATCCATATCTCAGACATCCGAGAGCTAATCTCCACCTGTACTGTATGCTCTCAAGAAACCTCATCCAAGCAGTGTGCTTTTGCACACCTGTACCTGGTTGTGGGTTTTAACATAGATCAACCAGTTCAGCTCCTTCATCCCTACAATGGTCTGGTATTGTTGCTGATGCCACTCTGAGGATTCTTTGGGTCCATGACCTCAAACTTGGAGATGCTGACTTATATCCCAGGTGTTTCTGGGTTGCAAAGTCATGACCCCCTTCAGGGACGTGATAAAAGGCTTCTTCCCCACGGCCTCTACTGTAGACTTGTAGAGTTGGTCGACTGTTTTTATCCTGGATCTGACAATGTGGCAGTCAGGTCTGTCCAGCTGCTGAACACATCTTGAGCAAAGTTATCCTTCAACTGGGTTTTTGAATCTGGGCCAATCAAGCCCAAGAGACAGACCTCTGCAGTTTGATGGCTTCTTTCACTGCAATGCACAGGGACTTCGGCTCGGCAGTCTCAAACCCAACTCACCAAGTGATGATCAGGTAGCAGGTCTGAGACGTGCAGCAGAGGATATGATGATTTAACCACAAAGCTGAACACTTGTGAATAACCCTATTGAACATGCATTTGGTATGGTCAGTCCATATTTGGTACAGAGGTCCACCAGCAAAATCCACTTGGGTTTAGTCATCATTTTGTTCAGGCAGGGGCTCAGTAGAACTCATTAGAGAAGGACTTCAGTAGGAGTTTGTGTGAACAAGACGATGGCGCCCAAACTTCCCTCATCTCTGGCTCTAGTAAAGGGCTTTTGTTTACTGTCCTATACTGCAGCAAGGTTCAGTTCGCTCTACACAACATGTAGAATACTACTAAAATAATATTTTAATACGCTCAGTATAATTCAGAACTAGTATTTACCAGCTGTGAGGGAAGTAAAACCGACAGTGGACCAAAATGTCTGACACGCAGGAGATTCAACCAGTCATCGGGGACCAGATCATTGAAAGCTGAGGTGATTAATAAATCAAACTGCAAATGACAGCGGATACAAAACTAGTCAGGGACAACTGGTTTAAGTAGATGAGGGTGGAATCTCTACAGAAGTCCTGCGTAACATTTATTTCAACATCCTTTTTATTTTCAGAGTGCGGAAAGTGTCCGAAGACGCATCCACAGCTGTAGCGTCAACAGCAGCAGAAGAAAAAGCAGAAGCAGAAAGTATGAATCAGGCTTTGCCTCAAGAGTGCTTGATGTAAACAGGCCCGTGGTGATGGGCTTGTCATGTATTAACATAAATTATATCTAATAAGCCCGGGGATGTAGTGGAGGATAAAACACACTATTCAGTCTGCTAAGCTTTTTATACTTAATAAGGTGCATGAATGTATCTTGAATGTGCATATTGTACATTTAGAAAGAACGTCTGTGTTACGAAGTTCATCCACCAGAGAGCAACGACTAGTTTATCACTCGTAAATATGTAAATATCACAATTAAAACACTAGATTCATATTTTAATCACAATTCTACATTTAAGATTCATGTGTAACATTCCTGTGATTATTTTATTATTATATCACACACACGA
>OMLM01002044.1:10124-25118 GCA_900302695.1 Helostoma temminkii | reverse complement strand
TAGAACAATCACATCAGCACCTGATTTTATTGGCCTGTTTTTCTAAACCAGGGTCTTCAACTAAAAGTCCTCGAGGCTACGAGTCCTCCCTAGTCAAGGGACTAGAAAAGCTGATTTTTGCTTTGAATGTGTTTTTTAAAATTATTATTTATTGAATTATTTATGTTATATAATATGTTGGTATATTTTATAGTGACAAAAATAATTGATGAACAACATCCCTCTGTCCACTACAAGACAGATTCTCAATAGAATTAATTCTTTGTTTATGAATACATGTTCTCAAAAAGCTCTAATAAGTCCATATTCTTGTTAAAGTGGTGATATAACAGAAAACATATTTTGTTATTGTTTAAAATAACAAAACAACATTATTCATAATTAACATTTCCCTCCCCAAAAGGAGTTTTATTAAAAACAGTACCATGCCTGGTTTAGGCTGAAATATTTCGCAATTTCTATTAATTTAATAGCCGTAGACTTTACGCAGAGAAGCTGTGTGTGAGAACGCAAACATACCAGTCAGTTGGCCCGGACATTAAATGAACGGTACCCTAGCAGCTCCAGATGATATCTGATTAAAACCAGGTGTGATACAGCAGATAACTGCTTAGAGTATTCAGAGCAAATTCCCTTTCAGTCCATCCAAGGTGCTGTAAACAAAACACCAGTTTCGCATCGGACCACCACAAATGAGAACACATCTCACCCAGACTAAACCCTGCTGATTTAAATGTTTGTTTTCTTTTAATAGCCGATGCCGATATTGAGAAATCAATCTGCCGACGTATTATACATGTAATTACATTAAATAAAAACTGCATAAAATTGGTGAAACTAAATTTATTATGCATAAATATTTATTAAACCTAATTAGAAAATGTAAACAACTGAGGTAGCTATTAGTGCAGCCTTTGCTTTTCTTTTGCTGAAATATATACAAAAACAAAACAAACCAAAACACTGGAATAAGTAGGAGACGCGTTATATAAACCACAGTTACATCCATTTGTTTGGTTAATTATTTAGTTTATAACATTTTATGTTATGTATGTATAAACATATGAATGTATATTGAATATGTATGATATGTAGAGTGAACAGAAAATAGGTTTAATCCATGACATGTTAATTAGCCATGTGCTTATGTAAAGTAGCCATGTAGAGTTTGTAGTCTGTGTATCGGCCACACCAGAGGACTTATCGGACAATACCGATAATAAACAAATTCCAAATATCAGCCGCGGCGATTTGACGGTCGACCTCTATTGCTGACTGATACTGTGTTATCTGATCAATCAATAAATCAGCTTCAATCAGAAAAGATTGTCTCCACAACGTCACTTAATCTACAGGTCTGCAGCTTTTTTCCATTAATAAATGAAATCATCATCATCATCATCATCATCGATTTAAAAATTTCACTTTGTATTTCCTCAGGTTATCTTTGTAGAAAACCAGGAAGGGTGCAAACACTTTTTCACAGCACTGTAACATGGATTAATGTAACATGAGCACAGTCTGGCACATGGTGCGTAACCACCACATAGGCACTTCCTCTTTCCCAGCAAGGAAAAGAGCATTTTCACAATAAGTCTGGTTTATGATATAAAGTCTACTAAATTGGGGAACTGAATGTGATCATAGCCTTCAGCTAAAACTCTTAAGAATTTTCAGTTTACTACATTATTATTTTTTATCACCTTAACAACATCTGTATATACGATTTGAGCTGCTTCTTTGTTGTATTTTCACCAAAATGTTTCAGTGAGTAAGAAAACTAAACTGCAGTTTAGCACCAAAAGTAGGTGCAAGTGTGACAGACAAGAGCTTTTCCAGTCTTTTGATGTTGTGTTTTATACAGTTTACACAGTATCCCAACTTCTTTGGATACAGGTTTATATTTGCTTTTGTTTTTTACAATATACTTTGCTTTGAAAAACACGCGAACGGGTGAACTGAAAATAATCCAAAATGTGCCTGTCCTACATTCACAGTCACCACTCACCTCTCCGAGGTGGGGTCGGCACAGTTGAGCGGGTACTTGAGCTCGATGACATCTCCGTTTTTCTCTTTCAGCTGACCGTGATGCTCCATGTAATACTGCACCAGCTCAGCCAGAGTGGCAAACTTCTCCCCGCCATAAAGGTCATAGTAGTCGCCCGTGTTCTGGATTTTAATATGGGTGACGGCTCCGTTTCGCCTGCAGGATAAAAAAAAAAACAACACAATCGTGTTGAGGAAAGTTAGAGGAGAGAATAAACACAGATAGACTCCAGCAGGAAGTTTATATTCCAAACAAAAAGTTGCATTAGTTAGAAAAAAAACAAACTTCTTATTCATTTCTATTGTATTTCATCTGTACTGTATTCACTGAGCTCTCCCTGGCTGCAGCTGTACTTTCATGTTTCTATATTACCTAACTAAACGTTTCCCAAATGGGGCTACCTGTACACTTAGGGTACTTTGTAGTAAAGCTTGGTGTAAATGAGAGTAAAGGGTTGACTGATATATTGGCCAATATTTTTTTTTTTTTTAATATATTTTTTAAATATTGGCATCGGGCAATAAGTCTTTTCATGTGGCCATCGTTTTTCAGAAGGGATCATTATTATGATCAGGTCCCTGGCAGGGTTGGCGACCACATGGCTAATTTACATATCAGGAACTGAGCATGTGGCTACTACATATAAGCACATGGCTAATTAGCATAGCATGTGGAAGAGGATTAAATGCTGTTTTCTTTTTACTCCACCTGTCATATACATATTGATAACACAAGTCCAATAAATATTATAAACTAAATAATCAGCCAAACAAATGCATCTAAAATGACATAACTACATGTACTACAACTACATATACGTTTTAGAAAAAGAAAAGGAAAGGCGGCACTAAATGCTCCCTCAAATGTTTACATATTTTAATTTAGGTTTTAATAAATGTGTTGCCAGATTTTAGAAGAGAAACAAGAAATTACATCTATGAAAACAAGCCAAAAATAAGCGACTGAGCTCTTAAAAAAGGCAAGTACTCATCAGTTTTAGTTATTAGTTACTTTGTGCAGGTTTAGGCTCTTATAAAACTAAAGTACTAAAACACTGATGTATCATTTATGGATTAACCCTGTCACTACTGTAACTGTTTCTGTTCCACAGTCTGCAGGTAACATCACGTTTAACCATCATTAGTTACTAGTTACTGTCACTGTTACTGTTCCACAGTCTGTTTTCTTAGTATTAGAGTACTTTTACTTTTGTACTTGAAGATTTAGAGCTTCTACTTACTAAAATACAAAGGTTACTACGTAACTATTAGTAGTAGGGTGATTTTACTTAGGCCAATACTGCATTATAAGTAGCATTTAAATATTAGTAATTTAATTTAAACATGTTAAAGACTCCTGTGGGAGAACAGAGCAACTTCCTTTCTTGAAGTCTGCTAAGATTTTACAATCAGCTCGACACATTCTGCCTCTAACATAAATAAGCTGGATAATAGCGAACTGCAGGTAATTCAGCGTTTTCTGTTTATCACAAACTCGGCACGATGTGCACACATTTTCACAGTCTCAGCACTTACTCCAGCTGAGGCCGAACCAGACTATTCCCACTCTCCTTCTCTCTGTTTTATAATTTTTTTTCCAGGATTTCCCAGCAAACTAGTCGAGGATGAAGGAGAGCTCCCAAGGAACTAGCTAAAGAAACTCTGTCACTGATGGTTCATGAATCGTGTGAATCGGAAACGGTGTTGTGGTTGCATCCTACAACAGGACAAGAGGAGGACAGGAGATATGGAGCAAGCCCAAATACTCAACTACACAAAATCCACAAACCATAACTGCCAATATTTATAAGCAACTTTAAAAACAATAATAATATTAAGCAGAATTGGCACAGGTTCATCTGAGAAGCATAACTCATGTTTCATTTATAAAAAAGGTGTGTTTATTATGTTTTAACAAGTTTGACATTCATGCGTTAAAACATCTGAGCCACATGCACCACTAACCACACGGACACCGTCTCTGCTACAAGCACAGGGCGAGAAACTGTGAAAACATTCGAAGGCAGAGCGACAACGCTGAGGCGTGTCTGTGTGACACAAACCAGATCGACAGCAGAAACTGTCCTGAGTCAGCGTAGGTGACCACCATTATCTCAGAAAGCAGAAAAGGAGAACTTGCAGCAGACTTGAGGTTCAGCAGCATGTAACCTTGGATGACTTTTCTTTAAGTCTGGCAGAATGTGCACATAAAGAGATAGACGTGCACTGGTTTGAACCAGCAGAGACTAGTCTCCCCGTGGAAATGACTTGTTTTGTTTCCATAGGAAGTAAATATGGAGTGAGATGAGAGACTGCACAGCTAAAATACGAGACTGTTACAAAAATAACACTGGCTACTTCAGCTGAACTGAGTTAATGATACTTCATCTTTAAAATTTATGACTCAGTGTGCCCCGAGATAAAACCCACAGCTTTTTTTTTTTTTTTTTTTTTATTAGTAAAAATGTTTGTCTTCCTTCCTTAAACAATGCTGGTTTCACACTATCACTCAATACAGTTTGTGTTTAAAATGAAGCAACTTTTATAGGGAATCAACAGTAACACAGATGATTTAAAGCAGCAGAAGAAGCTGAAAACACAACTGTGGCACGTTACAGCCTCTTATAACATGATTGTTGTCAGTCGTCGTCACAGCCATGTTTGTGTCCACCTCGTAAATCCAAGTTTAATATCTTATCTCTAGTGTGATTTCCACCATTTCTTGATCAGATCTTTAGCTTTTAACTGGCTACGTAGCGTACGCTGAGTTTATCACAGCTGCCTGCTGCTGCCAAGAGCGAGTCGAGCTGGAAACAACCAAAATCCATCAGCTAAATCGACTCCATCCTAAAGCAAGTTAGCCAACAGACTGATGTGCCATTCACTACATTTATATAGTGTCAAATCACTACATAAGTCAATTTAAGACAATTTACAATGTTTAAGGTTTAGGATTTCACAGAGATTTCCCCAGAAAACGTCAAATACCCTGGCATGTAAACCCGTAACCGTCTTTCTAATCTTTTTTTTTTACAAGAGCGCATGTCTGTAACAAAGGCTGCCGACACTCGACTATCAGCTGAGAGGAGCATAGACGAACGAGGGAATCAATACGCGAACGATTGTGGCTCGTGTTTAAGTCAAGTTCACCTAAAGAAACGGAAACTATCACAAAGTGCCCACTACACGTCTAAATGAGTCACATTTCACTGGGTATGTCTTTAGTTCAGACAGTTTGAAATGCAGCGCTGGTCTGTCCGTCTCGCTCCCCTGACTCAGATTATTCTTCTGCTGCAGGTATATGTGGATTTTGTAGCAATCTGGTTACTCAACTCTGATGTAAACTCGTTCCACCGATTACCCAAGAAAGCCGTTTTCCCTGAGCAATTAGATTTCTCAACTGCTTGTAAACGCAGAACCAACTTGACAGGAGCTGCTCCTCAGGACATATACATTTTTTTTAATTTATGGTGACTATGTTAAGGAAATTAGAAATTGCAGTTTTATGGGAAATGGTTGTCACATAGAAAACCCAACAAATCCCACTTGAGCAGCACTAGGAGACAGTGGAGAGGAAAAAACTCCCTTTGACAGAAGAAGCCTCCAGGAGAACCAGGCTCACTGTGGGTGGCCATCTGCCTCGACTGTTTAGGGTGAGTAGAAAACAAGAGAGAAAATAACAAGTGGCAAACAAAGTATGTATAAATTACCAATCTGTTTGGTTGTTAGTGCACAGTCTGTGTTTGTTTAACAAAAATCAAAGGAGAAGTAGTTTTTAGAGACAGAGGATAAATTAGTTTCAGCTCATTCACGCTTCATTCTGGCTGCTGCTCCCACACACTAGAGAGGACACAGCAACAGCAAGGAAACATTCACCGACACATTTTAGAGACGCACCTTGCTTAAAGTAGTTAGCATCTTGAGCTTAGATTCCTGATTAAACCTGCCTCATACCTTCTAAAACATCAGGATCGTTCCCCTTCTGACACTTGAAATGGTTTCGAAGAAAAAGAATAACAAACTCATACACAAAAAATACACTGCGCAATAAAAAGGTGCAAAAGAAGAGGTTAGGGTCGCGTTAATCTAAAATCTCACACCTAAATCCACAGGAAGTGTCTTGCGTTTATCTAAAAATTACACGTCAGTAAACGGGAGCAGCAACAATTAGGCTGCGATTCCTTCAGAGAGCCACAATGAAATACCAGTTTCTAGTCAAAGGTGAGTACACTGGTGAGTACTGAGGCAGAAGCATAAATAATACTTCTAGTTAATGTCTTACATGTTTATATGGAGGCGCAGAATGAAATATACACTGCCGTGTACAATCACGACTGTCTTCGCTT
Source organism: Helostoma temminkii (assembly GCA_900302695.1). Classification (NCBI taxonomy): domain Eukaryota; kingdom Metazoa; phylum Chordata; class Actinopteri; order Anabantiformes; family Helostomatidae; genus Helostoma; species Helostoma temminkii. The sequence continues at coordinate 18,726 of OMLM01002044.1, read as the reverse complement.
ACCGTACTGAGAGCGTGAAGTCTCCTGGGTTGCTCTTGCTGGGTCTGGCTAAAAAGCTGCCATCTACTCCTCTGGTCAGCAGGAGGTTTTCTGCCTCCACTCCTGTGATGTTGGGGTGAAACCACCTGAGAGGAGGAAACACAAGGATTCACCTCAGTGACAACACGATATGGTGCATCTGACAACTGCTGAACGTTGCACAGTAACTACAGGTTTCAAATTTAACAAATTTAAGGAGGGATTTGTCTCGCAGCAACGGAAAACAATTGATTTAAAGCCAGAAAAAAAAAGAAAAAAGAAAAATAGGTAAAACAACGCTAAAAGCCGCCTTATAAGCTCAAATACAACAATGTGCATCAGTAACAGTAGAATATAAGATATATAAGATCTGTAGTTATTCTGAACATATATTAATGCATGCAGTGTCATGTGCCGGATCGCCGGGCATCTACATTTGTTTCTTTATCCTTCATGCTCTATACTCTTTCTGTCTTTTTCCAGTACTGAAGGTAACTGGTCATACGTAGACCATCAATCACACTGGGAACTTTGCTGTCTACAGATAAATGCTCCACTCGCTGTAGAACCATCATCCTTTAGTTCTGTCTCTCCAGTTCCCACAAAGCGTTGTGCAAACTTTGCTTCATGTTCAGATTCTTATGCATCATTTAGGACCTTCAGAAACATGCCTGATGGTCACAAGCTCAATTGTGAGCACAAACGCACAGCCAGAGTCACGCAGGACTATCTTCTGGTAGCAGATGTTGTGATCAGTCTGAGATCACACAAAGAGAAAGAAGATGCTGAGACGGCTTTAATCTACAGAAGAGTTGCGACAACTTCTACAAGACGCTGAAACAACCCATCTGACAAGTTCCCTACAAAACTGATCATGTGTACCGAGGAGAATTGGTGTTATTTTTAAAGGCCACAGTTCACCACAATTACTGCGAAATGAATCTACTCGTAATATTATTTTCGAAGGCATCCTCGGGTCACACTTACAAAACTTACACAATTCTGTGAAAGTAGCCTGTTGTTTTTCCACATCTTAGCGGCACAGAGGAAGTTTAGTGGTTCAGATCCTATGAACTCAATGTTTTGTCATTAATTCAGCCAATTCCTTTACATCTTATACAAACTGTGTGTGACTTTTAAACCTTTTACACCCAGCATTTACCTTTTTAATGATGTGCTTCTTTTTGTTCTCAGTGTACATTTACTACTGTTAATACTGTTTACAGATAAGGAGTTTTACTGCTCCCTGCATGGACTGGGACCGGATTAAGACATGCATTTGACTGTCTAATATATGAACTAATCAGTCAGAGAATATTACAACTTTTATAAACAGGTTTCAGCCTTAAATTCCCTTCATGAGGAACCATCCATCTCCTGTGCTGAACCTCTGGAGCTTCACCTCCCGGATGGTCATTTCCATTTGTTGTCATTGCCTTTCTTACCATTTTAAATGCTGTATGTGTGTGTTCTCCTGGGCTAAATAACAATATATAAAACGTAAATTATTTGGAGGTAGGTTATGTATCGACGCTTGTTAGACAGCAACTTTAAACACAACAAACAAAGCGGTGTTTTTTATGCTAGCAATTGTGCCGTTTGATTTTTATTGGCAAGATCCAGATGATAGCAACTTTCTCCTAATGCTAAGAGTTACACATTAACTAGTTTTGACTTGTAGTTTTGACACCAGTGTTACGGATATAACGGCGTTTACTAACTACACATCTTGACACTGATTTAAGTTGCCGGTGAAAGCTAAAAGAAGCGTTTCCTAGCTAGCTAGTGTTTTCTTTCCAGAAACGTCGGCACACTCAGAGTGTTTACAGGCGTATAAAACCCCAGACAGCTGAGTTTAATTAAAGTTAGCTAGCACAGCTAACGTTATCAGCGGACTTTGTTTTCCAGAAAGCTCCCTCTTACCTCCGAGATGTCATTTTCTTCGCTCCTTACTTCCTCGCTGGCAGTTAGCAGTTAGCTACAACTAGCTGGCTAACGTTTCCGACCGTTTCTGCTCAAGTCACAGAGCAAAGTGCTTCATCGGTTGACACCCGCTCAAAACGGGTACCGAAATCTAGTCATCCACAGCAAATGTTAAGACTGTGGGTTACCAAGAAAAAGTCCCTAGGCCTCAGCCCCGGAGACTTCAGAGCGAGTCGATTGTTGGACGTCACCAAACATGCGACAAAATAAAAGGGTGCGTCGATTTTCTCACCAGCGGCGGCCGTTATTCCCCGCCACTTCTCCGTCTTATATAAAAAGACACGGTTCCGCCCGTCCGGCAAACAGGGTTATATAAATCGAAGCATAAAACTTGCTCTCGCTTCGCGCATGCTCATTAAAAGCGTATTTTATAGTTGAAGCGGCACAAGCGGAGCTGGTTCGCGGTTCGCCGAGGCTCAGCGAACAGCCTGTCGCACTAGCGGCAAAACAAAAATAAAAGAGGAAATAGGAGTAGCTGAATAAAGATTATAATCAGTGTTAAATGTAAATATAGCCAGCCGTACATGGATGAATCTGACACTTAATCACTCACTTTATGTGTGTGTGTATGTGTATGTGTAAAACTACTCTGTAACTGAGTACATGTACTCCAGCAGTGCAGTTACTGTGAGTACAGTTCTGAGGAAGTTTTATTTTACTTCCATTTTTTAATTTTTACTTTTTTACTCCACTACACTTCAAAACAAATACTGAACTCTGTACTTCACTACATTAATTTGACAGTTTTGCAGATCGCTTAATGCAAAATACAGTAAATAACTAAATAATAATTAATCATCTGTTAAAGAAGCCCTGTCATTTTATTAATCACTACAAATGATACTTAAAGATCAGACCTTGTAATAAACGTAGCATCATCACACTGTAGTACTCCGCTACAAGTAATATTCTGGCATTTAAAGTATTACTTCAGTAAAAAATACCAGACTTACTGGCTGTTCTGATAATAACATGTTTTGAAACTAATAATCCTGCAAAGTAATAGTAAAAAAGCAAACACTCAAGCAAAGCAGGAATCAGCCAAAGGTTTGCTTAGTTCAAATTAAATTAAAAATATCTAGGAAGTAATACAAATGTGTACTAAGTTATGTTCCCCTCTGTACTGTAGTTGGATAAAAGTAATGTAACTCAGCCAGATACAAAAACACGTCAGGAATGTGCTCATGTTATATTAGTATCTTATCTATTGTACTATAGTATCAGGATAGTTACTGCCACTACACCAGGGATGTAACTAAGTAAGTAAGTAAGTATGTAAGTACATTTACTAAAGTAGTGTACAATGTTGAGGTACTTCACTGTATTTCTATTTCATGTTACTTTTACTCTTACTATCCTTACGAGAAAAAGAAGTATATTCAAGTGTACTATTAGTGTACTTTTATTACACACATATTAAAAGTTTAACAACACGGGAGGAAGTACTGCATTTAACAATACATATACTTCTATTATGTCTTTAAGATAATATTCTGATACAAGTACAGTGCCATTAGTATATTTTTTACAAGACGTATACTTGTTAAGTGTACCTGAACATTAGTTAAGTATATTTGAAGGAACACACTTTTAATATACTTGTTATACTTGTAAATCTTCTATTGTTTTCTTTGCACTTCTAGTTGAGTTTTGACTTTTTTTTACTCTGAACACCCCTGAACTACACTTTTATTATTAGTTATTATAATAATCTTCTTCTGGGTCAAACTGAGGCTTCAGTCCTAAACGTTTCGCGCACTCTCTGAAGTTTGTCCCTCTCCGGCTGCCGTTTAAGCCCGTACGTGGCAGTCACAGAGCGGTACACAGCAGCAGCGCTTCTACGGCAGTAACTTACTCGCACAGCCCGACATCCTGCTCTGCTGCGGGATACACTCAAGCGAGGATTAATTTTTTTTATACATCGCTAAACTTTTCGTGAAGCTCGCTCTAAAGCTTTAGCAATATGTTTACCGTTTCGGAGCTGGTTGTGCTGCTGGCTGTCCTCACTGCCACTGCGTCCGGATACTTCGTTAGCATAGACGCTCATGCCGAGGAGTGCTTCTACGAGCGGGTCAATTCCGGCACCAAGATGGGCCTTATGTTTGAAGTTGCCGAAGGAGGCTTCCTGGACATTGATGTTGAGGTGAGATAATTCACTGACATCAAGAAAGCAACACCTTAACACCGAATAGTTAAGTTTTATTTAACTAACTTGCGCAAAGGCCTGTGCTAATGCTAGCAGCTAGCATTAGCACGGCTAGCTAGCTAACGCCGTCTCTACGCGTAGCGCCTGGGGAAAATATCCAAGATGACAGCTGCGAATTTAAGGCGCTTAACTCCCCGTTAAATATTGTAATTTATGGATTTAAACGATGTAGATAAGTTGTTGTAGTAGCTTTGTTTTATGACGTGTGTGGTACTAATTATGGAATTAATAACGATACAGGAAGCGCTAGTATTGACGGCTAGCCTGCCATCTAAACAGCCAGTTAAGCTAGCTAGGTGTTTAATATGTTAAATAAAGTCTTCTTTCCTCTGTGTTTTCCCCTGTGTAAGTGCTGCTGTGTTTCCATCAAATCCACATTTAAGTTTTGTTTGTGTTTTATCTTGTGTGCACACATGTTGCTGCCATATGTTACCAACAGCCATGTTGTTAATCTGTTTGTTCTGTCTTGTTTCCTCCCCAGATAACAGGACCTGATGGGAAGCAGATCTACAAAGGTGACAGAGAGTCCAGTGGGAAATACTCAGTGGCCGCACACATGGACGGAACCTACAAGTTCTGCTTCAGCAACAAGATGTCAACCATGACACCCAAGATCGTCATGTTCACCATCGATATTGGAGAGGCGCCTAAAGGCCAGGACATGGAGACAGAAGGTATACACAGAGTAGACAGTATGTGGAAAAATCAAGACCATCCACATTTCACATCCTTCTGAGCAGCCCAAAACCAGTTTTTAATCCACCACTGGTTCTGTTGCTTCTCTTTTGTTTGACTTTCCTTTTGGGCACTTTCTCCTCTTTGTAGGTGGAGAGAGCTGGGATGGTAGGGAGCAGGGCAGGCTGTGACTTCTGAGTTTGTAATGCACTGCAGAGTTTTCCCCTAACCAGTGTTGGTTCTGTAGTGTAAACTAATATTACAAAGTACTAGACGAGCTGCCATGTTTGTGAGTGGTTTGACCGTTTGCACAGTGAGAACATGTCGGTGGTGGAAAAAGTACTCATCAAAAAACTATTGTTGTTGTTGTTGTTATTATTATTATTATTATAGAAAGATCAGTTTCACAAAGTTAGAGAATGTAGTGTTATTGTATTACACGCTGAGTGCAAACTTTACTTTAGTAAATCTACAGAAGTATTAGTATCAGTGTATATGTGTGTAACATACGAAGAGTAAAAGTACACGTTATTAGTGTTGTGGATTATAAAGTGATAGATTTCCATCAGTAGTGGAGTAAAGTTCAAAGTGGCATCAGATCTGAAGTAGCTGACGATGGTTCTTCAGTACAGGGAAGTAAATGCACTGAATTACTTTCCACCACTGGATCATGCATGATCTTTAAATGTCTTTGACGGGACAGCGTCACCCACCACCTCTGTCACTGGTGTGAAAATGTTATGCATGTGTTGGATACTCTGCATGTTTTTTTTTTTGTTTTGTGACGTATTAAACCATCGACATTAGCAACCTCTCTTTAAAAGCAGACCCGGCCGAGCTGGCAGCAGACGGGACAAATCCAGCATGAAACACACACGTACAATTGATAGTTCTGGTTCAGAGTTGGTTCAACTTGGGAACCTTCTAAGAACCACTTTGCTTCTCCACTGGATAGAGAGCCACTGCAGAGCCACATCATTACGCCATGTTTCTGCCTTCACAGCACCGCTGATGCTAAAAGCACAACGACCACTACAGTCTCTCTGTACATGTGTTGCTCCTGACTTTACAGATCTACACTGGCATCTAAAAAAGGCGTAATACTCTGCATTCTGGTTCTAGACTCACTGTGTGAAGGTTTAAATCGAGAGCAAAGACAAGTACATGAAGAGTTGCTCCATTATACTAAGCACTTGTCCTCGCAAGGTTGGTGGGAATGCAGGAGCTAATCACCCTGGACCGGTCACCGGTCTGTCATAGGGCAGGGATATAGAGACCATTCACACTCACGTTCTCACCTTAGGACACTTATCCTAAGGAGAAGAAAATGCAAACACTGACGTCCTGCCCAGCTGTTTTTTTTTATTTCCTGGGTACTGCTGCATCTCTGTTTGTCCGTTAGGAAGAGATGGTTCGTGTGTGTCCTGTGTCTAAGACTAATGGAAAATGAGCTCTGTTCATAAATATTAGAGAAATGAATGTAAAACATTCTGGTAACTGCGTTAAATTAACTGAGAACAGATACTGTTCTCAGGGTTGTTACTGACGGATTAACTTGTGCTGGTTTCAGCTCACCAAAACAAGCTGGAGGAGATGATCAACGAGCTGGCAGTGGCTATGACGGCTGTGAAGCATGAGCAGGAGTACATGGAGGTCCGCGAGAGGATACACAGAGCGAGTGAGTCTCAGTCCAGCGCGAGCTTGTACGGAAATAAACGAACTGTGTTTGTCAATGTGTGTAACTCTACCAACTGTCTTTTCCCCTTCCTCTAGTCAACGACAACACGAACAGCAGAGTGGTGCTGTGGTCGTTCTTCGAAGCTCTGGTTCTGGTGGCGATGACGCTCGGACAGATTTACTACCTGAAGAGGTTTTTTGAAGTACGACGAGTGGTGTAGTGCAGTGAAACCATCCCTCTGTGTCGTCCACCGTTCGCTCCAACACCAAGACAGTTACCTACACTCGGAAATCGAGGCCGACAGTTTTGAGTAAAGAACGTATGATTGGATCTCAGATGTTTTTGTTCTCCTGTCACCAGTTCAGTTCCTTCTTTATAAATGTAATTAATGTATGTGTGGAGCGGGCGGCCAAAAGATTCATTGATAGTTGTTAATTTTCATTAGCTTTTTTTTTTTCCCACTATTGTTTGACAGTAACAACTACACAAACTACAAGTGCGGTTGTGTGAATGATGGTGTGAGGCTGTTAATTTTAAGCAAAGGTGAAACTAATGGGTGGATAGACATGTGTAGAGTCCACACAGGAGAATGTAACCCTGACTAAGATGTAAACTGGACCCTTTCAATTGATAAAATGGCAAAGCTGAGCATTGTCTGTGAGGCGGGGGCTTTATAAACTGGCAGATATGTGATATTTGTACGTCGCGCTGATGCCGTCAAACAACAAATTGCACTCCTGATGAACGCTTCTAAATATCTGAAGGATTTACTTCACAGCTGGTATTTAAGGGAAACTGTACGTCCTGACTGAAAGCGATCCTTTCTGGGTTGGGGGGCGGGTGTCAGCGGACTTGATTTTTCTGTAGGGAAACAGCTCGACTCTCTGTGTGTTCAGAAAATAGTCCAGCAGTTATTTGTTTTGTTCACACACTGGTGTAACTTTCCTGGACCGGGAAGAGCTGAGACGAGGCTCGGCGAACTACACGGAGTGAAACTCCCAAATGTACTGAAATTCATGTTACATGTTGATTGAGGCGGGTGGGGGGGCGGTGTGACACCTAATGACTGCTGTGTGCTTTAGTCGCTTCTACTATAGTTGTTTTGTTGGGGTTGGGGGTTTTAAATTATACCATCGTAACAATTTGAAACTGCTTGTTTATTGTTTTTTTTCTGGAGCATATTCAGCAACGTGCAGCTTCTCTGGTCGCACGGCGGCACAGTCGCTGCTCGTTACCGAACAAGCTCCGGTTTTGTGTTAAAAATCATCTTTGGTGAGCTCAGGCAGGTGAACTGCTCTGCACACAGTCTCTCCTTCTTTCACGTGATTACAACAAAATCTGATAAATGGATCGGTGTAACTGTAGAATGGTTGTCTGTGGAAATGCCCCAAGTTTCATAATAAAGCTAATATTCTCTACACTTACTGGGAATTCTTTATAATCAGCCCAAATGGTTTCACTGGGTGGAGACTGGGACCATTTGTCGCAGCTGTTTGGTTTAAGTTGCTCCACTGTGTTAGTATTCAGATGCGTTACTTTGATTAAAGTACTAATACACACTGAGAAGCTCTGCATTTAAAATAAAATCAGGAAATGTTCTTTTATAAGTATCAGTACTGATTGTTTTCCTGTATATGTTATATAATTAGCTTATAGTATTTTTACTGTGGTTTGTTAAGGTGGAGCTTTTTAAAAAAAAGTTTCTACAGGACAGTAAATGATCATTTTTATCATCATTTTCTCACAGTGACAGTTCAGTGTGTTTGTCCGACCAACAGTAAAAACCTCAAACATGAGAAATTAATTATGTTACATGGATTTATGCGTAAAACAGTGGCTCCAGAAACTCAGTTAAAGTTACAGCAAATGAATTTTCATGATGTATAGATTAATTACGTTTTGAGTTAGTAAAATTAGCTTAACCTCAACCAGTGACAATTAAAAAGAACCTACATGATAATGTATCTGTAATAATGTTTTATATAATAGTAATAAAAAAATATATATAGAGAGTGACAGTCTAAACTTCAGCATATTGATTA
>OMLM01002040.1:51364-69440 GCA_900302695.1 Helostoma temminkii | reverse complement strand
CATCTCCCTTTGCTAGTTTTATTCACACCCAGATGAACTGGCTCAGCTAAAAATACTGTGTCCCTGCATATTCATGTTTCAGCGTTGCCTCACTTGGGGCAATTGAACATGATGGAATTATTACATTTGTCCTGTGTTGTGTGTGTGTGTGTGTGTGTGTGTGTGTGTTTTAGTGAGGCTCTGGTAATGGCTCACTTGAAACCACTGTCGTTGTCAGTGTAATAAGAGAGAGGGAGAGGAGAAGGGAGAGCGAGAGGCAAAATGAGAGGGAGACAAAGAAAAACAGATGAGTGACAAAAACAGAGGAAGAAAGACAGTGTTTTTACTTCTGTCTTTTAAAGCACATATGTAAACATAGACATATGCAATTTGCTATATACAGTTTCCATTTTCCCTCATTAATATCACAAGTGCCTTTTGTAATGCACAAATGTGTACGTAGTTATGCTCCTGAACTCACTGATTCTGAGCAAGCTTGCATTTAAGTGTGTACGTGCGTCTGTGTGTGTCTGCTGCAGTGCAGTGTGAAGTGTGTACACAGAGGCCAGAAGCATGTGACTGCCAGTCATATGACTCTTTCGGGAACTCGTGAGCAAGCAGCACTGCAATCATAGCCTCCCTCCCTCTCCCTGTTCCCCGCACCAACTTTATTCCTCTCTAATTCCTGCAGCCTTTTCCTCCTCTTCTTTAACACATGCATTTTATTTCTTGGCAACATTGATTTCTCTCTTTACATCATCCACTTTTCTTATTTCTTCTTTCCCTACACTCACTCACTCAATCTGCCCCATCCCTGTTTCTCTATTCCTCATTCTTTGTCCTGTGGTGCCCTGCTTGTTTTATTTCTAAATTAAATTTCTCTGAGCCATCAAAAACAAAACGGCAAATGAACAAAAAAAACTATATCATGTGATAGATGTCACACAGTAGCTGAAAAAGCTATAACTATGCAGAATGCACAGAAAAATTATTGGCCCAGCAAACACTGACACACACATCCTGCATTAACTCCTCATAGTGTATTTTTCCAAAGCTTTATTGTGGTTTTAAGCTAACTTCAAACAAATGGCACTGATGATCTAACCTGTTGAATATAATCCCAAATACAGCCATTTAATAACATAAATCCTATAGGCTGAAGCTCTGATTCTGAGCTCTCATTCTCCCTTTTGTCTCAGAACACACCAACACTGTATGTTCTGATTCATATGGAGTAATAGGAGGAGATGTAACATACGTACAGACTGTAACTCATCAGTGTGGTTCTACATCTGGCTCCAGTCCAATCCAAAAGTAGTGCTTAACTAAACACAGGAGTAGGACTACACAAAGTTGAACAAACAGACCATCATTTTTCCAGCGTCAGGATTACAAACAGTAAGTCAGCAGGAGGTGAACGTGTCTGTTTTACTGAGTGATGGCAAGGTTGTGGACAAGAAGCAGATAAACCACAAAAGTTGAGACCAGACAGAGTGAAACTGTAGAAAAAGAAAGAGGTCACAGATGAGAGGAGGAGATGAAAGAAAGCGACAGAGGAAAGAGGAAATGTAAAGTCAGAGGCTCAAATACTGGAAGACACAAAGGAACAAGGTAAACGATGACAGGAAAAACCTGAGAAACACACTGAGGAGGAAAGAGAAAGGGGAGGAGAGTAGAGAAGAATACTTAATGGTCCACAAAAATAAAGGCAAAGGGGCATTTATCCAAAAAGGATAATGTAGGAGAAAAATAACCAGATTAATACAGAGAGGACATAAAAAAAATAAAATAAAATAAAAAAATCAATATACAATATAAAAATCAGGACAATAAAAGATGGATTTTGAGAAAAAAAAAAAATCAGAGAGAATGAGAAAGCAGTAGACAGCTGATTTAGCAAATATGTCAAATTCTGACAAATAGAGTCCTCACTATAGATGAAGACAGACAAGTGAGAAAGACAGTGAGTGACAGGGCTGTCATGTGAGGATGAAAGAATGCTGCTTACACACAGGCTGTCAGCTGAGGCTATTATTATTGGAGATAAGAGGACCAGAACAAATCGGTCAGGGTTGGAAAACAACACAGAGCAGTATTATGAAAATACTGGGCATGTTATTCTGAAGTAAAATGAAAAAGAGTGATGACTATGTGTCACCATTTGTTGGAAAAGTCAGCTGGCAGGTACAATATGGGAGAGGCCAGACATGAAAAGCTGGTCGTCAAAACACAATTCACATGTTTGAGGTCTATTGTTGTTCACACCCTGATTAAGAAGTAAATGCTGTAGTAAAACTATTTTTATCATCATGTTTCAGTGGCTGAAATGGGTGTGTGACAATTTATCAGCGCTGCCAAGTCTCATGATCTGAGTCGAACGCACTCAGTGACACACACAAATCGACAACCTGTTTGCATGCTATCTGACAGGACAGCCTTGCCCTGGAAAATTGCTAGAGTTAGAGGAAACCAGACCTTATATTAATAAAAACCTCAGGGAAAATTCATACAGTTGCATTGTAAAATGCTGAGTACTATCACCACAGACCAAGAAGGGTCTGGGCTTGAATCTACCTGCTGGCCTTTTAGAGAGGGGCCAGCCTGGGTTTCCTCTCGCAGTCCAAAGACACGCAGGTTAGGTTAATCAGTGACTAAATTAGCCATAGATGTGAATGTGAGTGACTGCCTGTCTTTAAGTGTCAGGCCTGTGATTGACTGCCAACCTGCCCAGGTTTTAATGGTCACCCAATGTCAGCTGGGATCCTCAAGCATGGCAGATGAATAGAATAAGTAAACGAAAGTCTGATTCACACACCTTCTGAATTTGCCTGTTAGCAAATCCTGTTAGTGCACACACACGCACACACACACACACACACACACACACACAGCATAGCACAAGTTATGTGACTCACGGTCATGGAGGTTTCCTCTGTTCCCCTCTTTTTGGTATTGGAGTCAAAGAGGACATTTCTGCCGCGCCTCTCACAGTCCTGGTACACGATGAGCCTGATCTGGCTTGGCTCGAGCTGAGGAATTGGCCAGCTAGATAGAAGGATAGTAGGATAGTATGTATAGACAAAGGACAGAGGGAAAGAGTCAAGATGTAGAAGACAAAGCGATGTAGAAAAAAGTTAGAGAGGGAATTGGAGGATGGAAGGCAGGAGAGAAAAAGAGCAAAAATAATGAACTTATTACAAATAAACTGATAAAACAACAAAACCTCAATGAGATTACATGTATTAAGTGAATTGGACAAGTGAAAAAACATTTATATTCTTTATATAAATCTTCACATTCATTTAACATTTTTCTGACATTGCCAAACTAAACAAGCAAAGTTCTCTTCATGAAAATGTGTACAAGGGTATTTTGGTAGGGAAGCAGTTTCTATATCAAACTAATGCTATTCAATGAGCAGTGTGATATGTTGAGTCATTCAAATATGCATATGGGCACAACCCCACCCCCTATTACAGACTTACAGTGTACACACATGAAACAGCATCACTCCACACACTCTCAACACTATTATTATTTTTATTATTTTATTAATCTAGGGAAGACTTGTGTGTGAGTAACATTTATCGTTTGCGGCTCCTCCCTGCTTTACATTCACACACATGCATGTGACGGGGACCCAGTATAACCAGTCTGCAGCTCCACTAGGTGAGATCAGTCACCATTAACATTTATCAGGTAATGAGCTTTAATCTGCTGCTGTAACTGTACAACTGTGCAACTATATCATCCACAGTCACAGTATTTATTTAACTAAACTATGGAGTAGATTATATAAATTAAGATGTCTGTCAAATTAACCTCTTTATTTTTCTAAAAGAAAAAGAGCATAACATTTGTGAAATAAGACCTAACTGTTTTTAGACTTGTGGTACATTTCCTCTGACAGCATTTGAACCATTTTGATGGCATTACTGTTGCTAAATAAACCTGTGATTTATACAGTCTATCACATTTAAGATGATCATCTCAATTAATATTGTGAACTATTATGACCTAGACGTCCCGCAGTCACTGGAGGAGGGCTCTGGCAGTCCCCCCTGCTTTTGGGGAAACTCAGTGCCCCAGTTGATTTAGTAGGCGCTATAAAAGATGACAGGACGTTGGACCAACAGATAGACGGTCGAGGATTTGTGTCTGATCTGATGGATAGATGGGTCAGGCTGATGGACACAGTGCTAGATCTAAATATAACTTTTTATTGGGAAGCATCAAGCATCTATAAACACCAGTGTTTATAGTAAATTGGTTGATGAACGTGGGTGGTAAAGGAACAGTTAAGTCCATTTCACTTGCAAGCAAAATAGCACACACCAGCAGTATTTCAACTGTTGGGCAGTGAGCCTTGACAGCTTGAGAAATACCTGTATGTTGACATACTGTGTGTGTAAGAGAGAAAGTCTGTATACATTTGTATGCTTGTTAGCTCCAATAAACCAAACATGTCAAAACATTTGTTTTCATCTAAATCTGGTGCAAGTTTTAACCAAATTTCAAGTAAATCAGCAAAAGCTAATACGAATTACTGTGCATGCCCTCTTGACTTCATTGCACATTTAAGTCGTGTATTGCATGGTCATCATGATTAATATGTTAAGTCTGTTTTCACTGCACTTAGTAACAGTTTGCCTTTACTAATACTAAAACAATTTTTCCTCTTCAGCCAAGTGAAAAACCACTGTGTGAAAACTGAAAATGTGCATGCAATCATTTGATAGACTCCCACCAAAATATCTTGAGCATAACTGTTCTTCAGAATAAAACGATTCAGAGGCAGCATCGGGGGAAGGAGGTGCTAAGTTGTAAAACCAAAGTCATTTGTAGGAGTAATTTTATGGTATTCATAAAGACAATACTGTACAATGAGGAGATTCACAATTTCTGCATAGAACCAGCTCCAGCATTTAGTTCGCTAGCTCACTTTGTTTCTACTACTTCTACTGACTAACAATATGGACCACAGCCTCTGTGTGAATTTAAATTAGTCATAGGCATTCAACAGAGGAAGCCACACTTTACTGCATGCATGCTGCTGCACAGTGTGTATGTGTGAAACCTTTTAAAAGAAATGCTTAGTTTTCAGGTGCCTAAAGTGTTTGTAATATTTTTTTAGCTTTCAGTCGAAGTATATAGATACATACACATTTAGATGAAGTGAAATAAATTAGAAGAGTGGCTTCCCGCTGTAGAAACCTAGCACTGATATTACATTAACACAAGAATGTCTTATAGGACTTGTTGAACTACTAGTGACAAGTAACTCTCAGTATCATGAAAACAGGAGAAATAAAGGTTGCCCTGAGGTCAAGCCTTGGTGCAGCTGGAGGTTAATGCCATTCTTGTTGTGTAACAGAAACACAGAACAGAAGCACAGAAAACTCTCTCTCTCTCATAGAAGCATTTATAAAATATTCACCTTACAGTATGTCCTCTTGTAGCACAGACCAAACAGAAAAACTATATTTTTTGACACTGGGGTAGTGTTGAAGTACTGCTAAGCTGGTTCATTTAGGATAGTTTAAAAATTATTGGTATTCCAGCCACAGGTTGTTTGGAAGATTCACTATTGTTAAAAAGCTTCAGCAGATGTAAATTTAAAAATTGGCATTCAACATTCAATTTCATTTTGAACTGGTGTTTTACATTTTTCAATATAAAATATTCTGTTCATTACTATACTATATATACACTGTACTATAATGGGTGCAACAATTACAAAGCTAAGATGTGTTGTGTACAGTTCAGCCTAGAGAGTAACTGTATAATTTAAAAGCAAGCAAAAACAAGGGCAAAAAGACACTGAGTGATGAAAGAAAAGAGGAGTAAACAGGACAGAAAGCATAAGACAAAAGCCCGTTTATAAGCAACTGCAAATAAGGAGTGACAAGTGTTTTCCAAAAGAACAGCTAAGGAGAAGGCAAAGGGCAAAAATGTAGATGAGGTTCAAGAGCAGGAGTGTAACAATAGAGACAAAGAACAAAAGCTCAGAGCAACAACAGAAAACAAGTGCGGCGAGTAAGAAAATGCAGATAATGTTAAAAAGACAATGAAGGCAAACAGAATTAAGGTTAGATCATAAGAGGAAAGGTCACAGAAAACAGAAACGCAAACACAAAAACATCTGACAAAGACCAAAAAAATCTGATGGACAAACAAAGCAGAATGACAGTGAAGGAGGAAGTATCATTAATGAGCTTGTGACAGTCACAGCGCTGACAGAGGAGAGAGGGGAGTCATTCATAAAAGCAGCGCATGACTTCATGACTGTTACATACTGTGCTTGTGCTGCTTTCACCTTAGCGCACAAAAGTACAAAACCAAAAGTCAACCAAAAATTCTCACACAGACATGCACTTTCACAAACAACCTGTTGATCTCAAAAGAAAAACCCACATGAGCAACAACTCAGAATTCACCCTAAACCCATTATTTCAGATCATATACAGACCTCAGATATGTGACCTCAAATGTCAGAATCGGGCTTGTGGTCATCACAACAGCTGAGGCTAAAATCTACTTCCTGTCTTCAAACTGCCAGTGCTGTCCACCTAGAAACAGCCACAGGTTGCCAACACTTACGCTGAAGAAAAAAACACTAACAAACTGCAATAAAAACACTGCTGTCGATCCTCTCTTAATTAACAATACCATGCCCACTCGGATGCACGCAAGCCTGGTTAGATATTACCGACTCCTACCTGGGCATCATTGCGAGTGTGCCAGTCTTTCCTCAGCCCTCTCTCTCCCTCTCTCTCTTCCTCTCCTCTCTCAGCCAAAGCAGGGCCTAAGAATAGCGGTGAACTAAATTCACACAACAACATGAGACTGTCAGGTGATCGCAGGAGCACTGTGTGTGCTGGACAGTGCAGAAGCAGCAACAGCAGCAAGCCTGGACCGCTGACTGCCAGGAGGAGAGTGACAGTGGGGCACTTGTTTCTGCGTTGCTTTTTTTTTAATGCCTCTCTTTCTGTTCCTCTCACCCTTGAATTGCCCATCTTTCTTTCTTTAATATACTTAAAAAGCAAATATGTAAATTTACAACTCGCCCTCTAAACAGGCAGCTTATAAAAAAGTCAGAAAGTGTCCCAGATCTTGATTCCTCTTTAAATCTTCCCACACTGACAAAATGAAAGAGGTCAGTTCTGAGACAAGTGACAGCTTACTTGAGTCTACTGTACAGTAGGAAAGTGAGCTGTAGGTCAGTGCGGAGAACTGAAACATTTGCCACAAAACAAACACCATGATGCCACTTTGTGCTTTAATCTTTTAAAGGACTTTTAAATTAAGTTCATGAAATATGGTCACTGATGTTGAGGTATAAACTGTTTATTTATACACTAATTTCTAGAGTTATTCAGTTTTATTTAATATCTTATTTGCTCTGCTGCTGTGACGTGAATTTCCCCTTCTGGGGAAGTGTTATCTAATCTAATTACAAAAACAACTCTTATTTTCAGGGAAAAAAACAAACCACAAACAAAGCTGATCTGCAAAACTGAGGCATAAAAAGGGAAGAAGAAAGGTGGTAACATGTGACAGAAGTCAGGAGTAAAGGCTGAAACCACAGTGAGCGCTGTGTGTGATACCAAACAAACCACATTAATAACAATAGAGATGGATAAGGCCTGCTTGTTAGGCGTCAGTGTCATGTGTCAGTCCCTCCTCAAACTGCCTGAAGTATCACAGGTTTAACCCGTGTTTGTGTCCAAGCTGCGCTGCTTGGTGCTATAGCTTATTTTGTGCTGCAATGCTACTTTCCCATGACACACCACACTACTACTCCTGCTAGATAAGTATCACAGAAACTGCAGTAATCACGTTATCTCTACAATACCCCTATTCTTACAGGGACACATCTTGGATGTACATTCAGAAATGCAAAATGTGTGATGCTATAAGAAGTGAAAATTAACACCTAATACCATGTTCACTCCTTTGCTTTTGGACAGACCAGGACTCACAATCCACTTGGTGAAACACAATACACATTACACCTCATCACATCACAATGCTTCATTTCCTTGAACAGTTTTGCCATGACGAAGTCTTAGTAATCGGTGATTCCCTTAAGGAGCTTGCCTATATGGCCTCAAGACGAAAAAACAAAGAAAAAAAAATTAAAACAAACAATCACCTGACGACCTGCATACCTGGTTTCCCTGTTGGTGTTGTTGCAGTAAAGACTTCTGCATTCCAGCAGTCATATGATGCTGAGTGGGTAAAGCCGCTGTAACACACAGTTGTTTTTCTCACAGCTGTAATACATTGAAAAATCGACTGGTTGACTAAGAGAAGTACTAAATACCACAGAATAATATTTATCTGTGTATTAATGGGAGTGGCCCATTGTTCGTGTGTTGAGAACACTTCTGCTACTTGGCAAATGTATACCAAGATATTACAGGTTTGTCGTTACACTGTGTGTGCGCACAATCTAAAGGTTGTGTGTAGTCTATTCCTTCTGAATAAGCAGCACATGACAGAAATGGAGTGATGAAAGTAATGAGTGTGTGACTGTGTCTCACAGAGAATCACATGAATGAAACATCAAGCTGGACCAGAGTACTGGAAGTAGAAATCAGCTTAGAGGTTATTACATATGAAAAGTAAACATTTATTTCCTCTTTTCTCCATCTTACTCAAAAGAAAAGAAAGTGTAATATACTAACCCAAAACCTGCTCGTTGTCAGGTGACAGTGTTAACTGCTGTCTCTTTTCCTCCGCCTCTTTTTTAGATTGAAACTGGGCTAATTTAATTTTCAGGATCTAAGCAGACAATCACATGTTCAATGAGATGTCTTTAGTAGCCCAGACAAACATAGCAGTATGGGTTAAATGAACACTGACCGCCCTTCACGGCCCTACCCTACTCACTTTCAATAATACAATACATGTGTGATCAAGACAAGGCACGAAGAACTGACATTCTTAAATTTACCTTCAAGGTCTGAGTAAAAAGTGAATGACCATATCGTATTAGTTTTGGTGCAGGTTCATTCATGCATTCAAAGCCGTATTTTTAGAATATGTGGTTCCAGTAAAAACAAATACAATAAAACATAGTTATTGGGGGCAAATACTACAATAGAAATCAAGCATAATGCTCAATGTTGTTCCCTGTGTGTTAACATGATATTCTACAAATTGCTTATTACAGCAATCAATGTACTCTCAACTGAGTATGGGGGTAAAAGCACTGGGCCAAACACTAGACACAAAATGAAGGAGAACCCAACTCTCCACTTAATCTATACCGAGTACTGATAGCTGAATATAATTTGAAAATTAATGCCTTTAAATATTCAACATCACTTGATGAGTGTCAACACAATCCAGTGTCCATAGAATGTGCTTCACTACATTTGTGAAGTCCTGCTGCCCTTGTATCGTGTATCAGGATTAGCTGTGAAACTGGAAACTGATCACTTAGACACTTGGTGATTATTACAATTCTGGGAATTGTTGATGCTGCATTAGGTTGTCAGAAAATACTGACTGGATGTTTAGTTCGCTTTGCAAGTTCAGCAAATATCAGCAAATATGTATCAGTTTACTATTATACAACTTTATTGTCAGCTTATATAAATCTATCAACCAACCAACCAACCATCCAAAAAAAAAAAAAAAAAAAACAAAAAAACAAAACCCCACACCCACTAAATCTAGTGGAGCTATAACACCGTCAGGACTGATGCCTATGAGACACGCACACCTAACTAGATGTCAAACTGGTATATTAGGAAGCACCAGTGTGGTGTGTGTGTGTGGGTGTGTGTGTTTGTGAACTTTTACATAAAACTATATCTTTACAATGACCCTGCAGTTCTGAGAAGCCTGAGTGTGGCCACTTAAAATAGCCCTGATAGGAACCTGATGACAGCCGCTATCTTTACAGAACTCTGGCATGCCTGCAGCATTCGCATTCACACACACACAAGCAGCACTGAAATGCAAAGATATCACATACACATGTATCCACGATGCTAAACTGCTTTAAATGTGCACTAGTAGCAAAAATATTAAGTTGAGCAAAGCAGACACATGCACGCTGCTTTTCTTTTTCTTCTAGGTTAATTCCCGTG
Source organism: Helostoma temminkii (assembly GCA_900302695.1). Taxonomy (NCBI): domain Eukaryota; kingdom Metazoa; phylum Chordata; class Actinopteri; order Anabantiformes; family Helostomatidae; genus Helostoma; species Helostoma temminkii. The sequence goes on along the minus strand of OMLM01002040.1, from coordinate 59,358 downwards.
ACTGAGAACTCAGCCATGTGATCATCCCACAAACATGACAGCCTGAGATTGATGAAATCCTCACATGACACACTGAGTTATGAAAGTACGCAGTGCAGGAAGGACGCCACGCCAACCAGGAACCTGAGACACAACTTCACCTGTACACTACCAAGGAAGAAGCTTCACCATAAATACATCTAACGTGGTGTAACATTTTATGCAACATCATGCATTTTCACAGGTGGGTGAGGGTTGTTGAATATATTCCACCCAGCAGTGTAAAGCATACTCATATCAAATGTGATTTAGTGAGTCTATATAACACTTCAAATGTTTGATTTATGCCAGACTATGTTCTTTTCATACTAACCTGAAATATAGACTATAGATATATAGACTGTCCGCTTACAAAAATAAATATTTCATCCCTAATACGTAGATTCCTACCGACTGGGGATGAAACAGTCAGTACAAGTTAATAAATATCACCTGATTTGTGTTGCTTCAACACAAAGGTCTTATAAAATGATACGTGTAAAGATCCACACCATCTTCTCCCTCATTTTCATATCTCAACACAAACACAGCTATATTGAGTTCTTTGGCCCAGGTCATGAAGGAAGTTTCCTAGGCAGGCAGCAGAGGCAGGGGGCAGCCAAAACAAGCAGTCTGGGTGTGGGTGGGGAGGACAAAGCTGTTGGCTCAGGCTTTAGAGTGGCTAGAGGATGGGCCAGGAGCTTTTGGTGTAATGTACAGTATGCCGTCCCGGATCAGGTGCTGCAGCTAGGGAAACTAGAGAAGGTTTAGGCTTTCCTCCTGGGTTCAGCCAACCTGCTGCCCTCTGTGGTATTCTGGAGGGGGCAGTGCTGTGCTGTGATGAGATGAGATGTGACAGAGCTTTGGCTAATGCATTGTGCAGGGAAACTGGGTTACAGCAACTACTTTAAAAAGTATTAATCAACAACAACCAAAATTTTTGTCATTGAAACGCATCAAAATGTTTACAGCTGCACGTGACGAGCAGCTGACAAAAATTGTTTTAGACAGAGATGGCGCCACTCTGGCGTCAAGCTGACTCTTCTTTATAGCGGCTTTACTTATTTACACTAAACTCCACAATACTGCCCCAGTGTTAATTTTACACAGCTGCCAGCATCCTGGTATTGGCGACGTGACAATTAACATGTCACCTATCATGATCTATCGCACATGTCAGAAATACACTGCATAATGCTTTCATAACAATAATGACTGAGTAGTGTTGTGCTTTTGCACATCGAAGACATGATTTCGACTCAAAACTAGAGTTCATCGGGTAGAATGTCATCACTATAAATAACTACGATCATGCCTTCCATTTCCTGTAAGCAGCATGTGTGTGAGAGACTGAGGAGAAACAGAGAATCTTCTGGACTGTTATGCATATGCAGCTCAGGAGTACACAGAGGTAACTGGATAGGGTCAGAGTAAGAATCATAACATGAGCGATTGGGCTGTGTCACCGAAACACTGACCACCTTTATCCAGGTACCTTCATCAAACTGCTTGCATTTAGTAGTGGTCCTTTGAGAGTCTCCCCTTTCTCCTCCAGCGTATCATTATGTCAGACTGTTTCAACTAAGCCGAATGTAACCTTAACCAACAACTATGCTAGAGTGTGAATTAAGTAATGAATGATGCTTTGCCTCCAGAGAAGGAGAATGCCCCAAGAAAACAACCCTGCCAACTTGTCTCACAATGAAACATCATAAAAACTTCACACTGAGGGAAACCTCTCTGCCTCTGTCACTACCTTTTCTGGCAGCTTAGAGAAAGGTCAACATTGACTTCTCATGCCAGTATAGTACCTTTTATACAGAACAGCAACACCACAGTCATGCTTGCTTAAATGGGCTGTGTAAAAGGAGCTCTTGATTCTTTGTTGGCATTTACAATATTGTGAAGGTCCACAAACACTCCTATGTTTAATAATAATAATAATTGATACTTTACTGATCCCCTTGGAGAAACTGTTGTTTGGACAGCTGCATGTACAGAACAATGCTACTATAGGGTTTTGTTGTCTTGTCTAAGGACACCTCAGCATGTAGCCACAGGAATCGAACCTGCCAACCCTCATGTTGACAGACGACTGCCATACTAATACCATACTGCATGCATTATTTTATCCTCTCACGTTATCAAAAACCTTTTTAAAATTATGTAATAACCCTCTGATTCTTTTCTTCTACTTGGATTTGCTCAGCCTGTCCTACCGTCCACTTTCACATCAGAATTTCTCTTCTTCAATTTAAAAATCAAGCGCTCTCTTTTCAAAGCTCAAAATATATTTCTGCCACCAGTAAAGTGTCCTCTCCACCTGTCTTTGCTTTGTCTCGTCTTTGTCTCCTCACCGTTCTGCCCTCTCCAGAGCATTTCATGCCTGATGAATGGGGAACTCATGTAAGAGCTAATCAGTGCTGACCAGCGAGTTACCAGAAATTCCTGATACCTGCATGTTTGGTATAGAATTGAAGCCAGCTAGCAGTAGAGCTAGGGAGAATAAAAATGAATTAATGAATAACTGAATTAATTCTTAGATTTATTGTGATGTGGATGTGAATGATTCACCTGAATCAATTCACAAATGACAAAATCTTTTCTAAATGTTCACTTATATCGTAATGATGGAACTCATAACAGCTGTGCCCGGACTGTCTATGGCGTTCACATAACAGACAGAAGATTGCTGAGCAAAACATGCACCTGGTGTCATGCCAAGTTATACATACCTGCCAAGATTTGCTAACATCATCACCCTCTATATTCGAATTACAATCTCTATCACAACTTTTATTGACAAGGATTTGTGTCTGTATTCAGTCTATGAGGATGAAGATTTTACACTATGTTGCGCACTTTAGAGCCAAGATGCAACATCCCATCTCAAAGATATTTTACTGAAGCAGTGACACTCTACAAAATCTTAGGTCACCATAATGGCGCATTTTATTACTGACAATAAACACTTTTGTATAAAAGCTGCTTGTTCTTTGGGTATAGCAAACTATATTGGCACATAACAGGAGGATGTTGATTAATGTTATTAATAAATGTTATTGGATAGCTTTATTATGGATGATTGCAAATAGTTTGCTTTGAAAGTACTAAGTACTTGCACAGTGAGAAAACAAAATCCTGTATGGAAAGAAAAGATGCATCAAGCTTCATCGATAATCATTTTAGCATTGTAGCCCTCTGAATTGTAATCAAATCGGGAAGTGCCTTGAGATTTCTATCCCTGGCCAGCAGCACACACGCTCACAGGATTTATATCAGTACAAGGTAACTTTATGACCACAGAACGTGTCCTGGCACAGACACAAGGCAAAGTGCAAACAGCACCAGAAGGAGGTGAGCTGTCAGATGCACTGGTACACACACACACACACACACATATATATATCCATCAAGGGTGACAGACTGACATCAACATTTTCCACTGAAAGTGTAGGTGCTAAAAACCACTTTCCCCTGAGTGTGGGACCTAACCCTGACCCACAATGTGTGTAAGATCAGACACATGGAAACTGGAAATCAAGTCAGGAGGTATAGAGTATCCTCCTTGCCAGCTAAATGATGCGCTGTTCAGTCCGGTTGAAATTAGCCTTAGAGCATTTCAATAACAAGTAAACTGCTTCTAGTAACATGTCATGCTTTAGCTGCCTGCACTTACATTAAACTTAAAGAACAACCATACTCTCCTTTTTATCTGGGCGGTATTCCCATAAAAATGAAAAAGATCAGTAATAATTTTTTACACAGCGCATCCCCCGGTCTGTCTCTAAAGGCTGATCCCGGTTAAGGCGGACCTGTCTGTTATCAGTGGCCGACTGAAGTGATCACATGTGTGTCAACAGAAAGCACACAGTGTCCTCCTCTGCTGTGTTAAGGAACCGGTGGAGAGTACCTAGAGAAGCCACTTGTACTCCTAGTTATCAGGACTATACCTCATGATAAGCGACAATAGAGTGTGGATGTACTGTCACGGCCTGTTTTCTGTTAAACTGCTGTTATCACAGAAACACAAAGGGGGACACATGGTAGACAAAGGCGAAACCGGGGCACTGCCTCTGCTCTCTTAGCATAATTACCGATTAGCTGGTTAATTGGCACTTCGTGGAGGGATAGGACGGTTATTATGAACCTATCAGTATGTAACAAACAGCACATTAGCCGCAGCACTTGTGAAAAAGAGCAATAAGTGCTAGCTAATGGGTCAATCTAAGTCACACAAAGAGACAACATGTGCTGCAGCCACCTAACGTCTGGCAGCTAGCGTTAGCATGCTAGCTAGCACCATCAACAGACGCTGCGCGTCTCACACGTCTCACTGGACTTTGCTGCATCAATTCCAAACTAACAACAACATATATTTGTAAAAGTACATTGTCGAGGTCAAAATGCTGACTCAGATCAAAACTAGTGCTTCGAAACATCGTGGTGACAAACATCAATAAGGTTAACGTCTACACGTTAACCTCAACGTTAAGTTACACACAAACCACAAACGTACACACGCACAAAAAAAATTGCTACCTGAACGCTGGCTCCTCTTTGTTACATCTCGGGGGCGGCGACGAAAACGCATTTCTCTTGTTGAAAAGTTTCTGGAAGAGAGTCGGAGGCATCTTGTACCAAAATAAATTCGATACAGAAGGTCTCTCCTTTTCAAATCCAAGAGCAAATCTTGTTCCTTGTAACTGTCTCCATGGGTGTCACAGTCATATGACAGGCATTAGTCACAGGAACTGCTTGGTTACCCTCTGCTTTTTTCTGATTGGTTGTCCGCACGCTGCTGCTGATACTACAAAATACCTGATTGGCTGGTATTTTTGTCCCGGTACCACGTGGTCAGTGGAATCGCTGTGTTGATGTTTTGTCGGGGATCATGGCAGCATGAAATGTAGTCACAGAAATCACACAAGTGCAACAGCTGGGCTGCACGAAACACACGCATTCTCTATTATCATCGAGGTATGTGCAAAAAACATAATTGTGTTGTAAATAAAACACAGAATTATCCAACGAGTTATTTATGTATTTGTATCGCACATTCATTTATTTTACAAATCATTTCCGCTTAGAAACATGCACATTTACAAAGATATTACCCCAAAACAGAATATATTATATAAACTTAAATTTTATCAACACAATAAGTTTATATTTAAATTAGGTTCCTGTGACACAAGTAGACAATACCAATAGAATAAAAATAACAAACACAGAAATTACATATATATTTGACAGAATAAACAAGAAAACTACTTCTCCAGGGACAAGTACAAGGATGGTTACTGTAAGAAAAACATTTGAATACAGGTCTGACATCTGGTGGTCATATTGTATCACAGGCTCAGCTGAAACTCAAGCTAAAAAAAAAACAAAAACGTGCAGAGTAAACAGGGAAGTGCATTTTCATAAACGGATGTGTTCAAAAGTGAACTGTAGCTTAGAAACAAGCACATAGAAGCAAGAGGAATTAAATTCTTAGTATATGTTCACGAGGTTTGTGCTGAACAGGCACATGACACACTGAAGTGTCTCTGAATAATTAAATGGTGCATCTCGTTTTCTTATTTTAGACAGACTGTTTTGAAATACACAATCTTTTTCAGACTTTACTGATTTAGATTACAGTATAAAACCCATATCTTCTCCATGAAATATTATGGTTTCAAATGTCACAGAACAGAAGCAACAGTGACTGGAAATAAAGGAGCACTTCTGAGTTTGACGTACCTTTCTCTCATCGTCTGAAAAAACACATCCTCGTCGTTGTCGCTGGCAAAGTGGAAGAACTTGGCTTTCTCTGGGCTACTCTTTGCAGGCCTTTTCAGGGTCACCCTCAGATGTGACGCGTCTTCTTTAGAATTCATCGCCCCTGCCGTGGATGCCTCTGCATCAGGCTTCATCTGATCAGCTGGGCTGGACGTTTGGACGGGTTCACAGGTGTAGTGAATGCTACAGTTGAAGGCTGGGGAGTGTTTTTTCTCCAAGATCTCAGCAACGATGGGACTTTTAAAAATCACCTTCTTCTTGCACAAAATGGGCCTTTTCTTAATGAGCTGAGGGAGCAAAATAACATCTGACCATGACTATAACATCTTACTTTCAATGCAAACAAAAGTAAACTTGCATACATTATATTTGAGATTATACACAATAGATAAACAGTTGACTTTCTTACTTGAGGTTTTAGGGTTTTGCGCTCGATCTCTTTGTCTAAAGAGTGAAAAACACTAAATTACCAATTACTTTAATTGTAAAGAATTTATTTCTTTATATTTTTTTTTTTCGTCAGTGTTATCTCTTTAAATTTGACCATTTACCTAATTTAAATGCATCTGTCTGTTTTTCAGTTTCAGCTGCAGGTGCTCTGTTGTTGCTTTAAAGAGACAAGATCAGTTACTGAGCCAGTTTTATTCATGTTAATCAGTGTGTTGTGCACACATCTGTCCATCCAGATAAATATCAACACTTCTAACATCACAAGGAATTTTGAATGACAACTACCAAATGTTGCATTAATTGATATTTCTAAGCAAAACGCACCTGACAACTCACCTCATGTCACACTTTTCAGCCAGAATCATGGAGGCATCTGTAAACAGAGGATGAATTTTGAGCCACCTACAAACAATCCATCAGTTTTTATTTTGCGACGATTATAAAAGAAACATACCACCAAATGTAACCTTTCCAATTTATGACAACAGCTAAAGCATGTTTTTTGGCCATAGCAGTTGTCTTTAATAGTTATTAAAATACAGAGGTTAAAATTTGAATAGACTTCTTACTATATTGTATCTTATACTACTCATAAAACAAAAAGCTAATAATTATTAAATGGTGTCTTCCTGCTAGAACATATGTATCATATATATAAATTTCTTTATGATATTTTGGGAAAATTGTCATAGTATAAATAATACACGACCAAAGGCAGCATCGAGATGTGTTTCTATGCAATCAGAACATTAGTTTAAACACAATGCAAAATGAATCACTCTCTACCTCACAACTTTGCATGGAAACTGTAAAGTTTAAAATCAATGCACTATTTTTGGGACTTAATACAGAATTACAAAACACAATAACATGTATTTTGTATTTTTTACACCTCTAAATACAATACACCTACAGCAATAACCCTACGCCCTAACACTTACCGGCAATGGCAGAAAGGTTGGGGGGGTGATGCATGTGGATGCTCTGAGCATGGCTCACATCCAGCAAGGTGGAGTTTTTTATGTTCAGATACAGACCCAGATGTTCCACCTTAGTGGGGAAGGTCACTGTTTCAGCTGTGAAGAGAAAGTTAGACAACACAACAAGAAAGGCAAAAGAAACAGAAAAACAATACAGCAACTATGTAGATAAGTTGCGGATACACAAATATCCACACACACCATCGTTCTCTCTTCTGAATATCTCAGGTGACGGTAAGCTGCTGGAAGATGAAGAGGCAGAGGAGTAAGAGTCTTCTTCATCATCATCTGAGTTATAAGTTGGGTCTGACTCCACGCTGGAAGAAATGATGCTTTCAGGAGTCACTGTGAGGTTTTGATCTTCTTCAGCTAATATTTCACCACCTTTAAGCACTTCTGTGTCTGCAGTCATCTCAATAGTTGGGTGACCCACAGGAGATGCTTGATAACCAGATATTTTACCAGCTGGAGTGGCAGGAAAGATGGATGCGTCTCTGGGGTTTAATGCCGGTTTGCACTGTGCAGCTTTAAAGCTAATCTGTGTGTAAAAAGGATGGAAAAGCTGAAACACGGTGGTCTAACAATAAATTTTATCTGCACTTTTGATATTCTCAAACAACTTGATAAAATTATACCAGAATGACGGATCTGTGTGAAACAGTTAATCTCATATAAACTATGCTCCCTGACCTCATGCTGTTCGCTTTACAAAGCGGCCTGGCAAGCCCCAGCTTCACCTCATGCTATCTGGAGCTATAT
>OMLM01002040.1:11364-40070 GCA_900302695.1 Helostoma temminkii | reverse complement strand
GCATTAAAAAAACTGAGAAAAAAAGAAAATTTATATAATTCTTCACAGAGTGGCAAAGCAGTAATAATACTTCACTCTACAAACTGGTTAATACAGAAAATACATCCATCCATCCATCCATTTTCTGAACTGCAGCATCCCTGTAGGGGTCGCGGGTGTGCTGGAGCCTATCCCAGCTATCATACGGCGAGAGGTGGGGTACACCCTGGACAGGTCGCCAGTCCATCACAGAGCACAGAAAATTGTTCCCTTCCTGATTTTGTTAACTTTTTAAAGTATTTGTTAACTATCAAACTAATTATAATATGCCACAAAGATTACCTGATAACACCAAAATGCTGTTTTTAAATAATTAAATGTATTAAGGGAAAAACCTGCCCAAACCTGCCTGGCCCTTAGTGACGAAGTAATAGCCACCTAAACCTAACAACTGGTTGTTCCACCCTTGGCAGCAACAACTGCAATCAAGCTCTTGCGATAACTGGCAACGAGTCTTTCGCATCGCCGTGGAGGAATTTTGGCCCACTAGTGTTTGCAGAATCGTTGTAATTCAGGTATATTGGAGAGTTTTTGAGCATGAATGGCCTGTTTAGGGTCATGTCACAGCATCTCAATCAGATTTATGTTCAGACCTTGACTAGACCACCCAAAAACCTTTTTGGTGGACTTTCTTTGTATGTTTTGGCTCATTGTTCTGCATTCTCCTTGAGGATTTTCTGATAGAGCACAGAATTCATGGTTCCATCCATTATAGCAAGTCGGTCCTGAAATGCAAAGTTACCACCACCATGTTTGACTGTTGATATGATATTTTTATGAAATGCTGTGTTTTACACCAGATGTAAGGGGATGTACACGTCCCAAAACGTTTACCTTCGGTCTTGGTGTTTTTGGTTATCCTTGTGTTATATTACAATTTGTATAATGATCTAAATCATTTAAGTGTGACAAATATGCGAAGTAAAAAATCAGGAAGAGTGCAAATACTTTTTCACAGCACTGTACATGATTTACTTTACTATAAATTTAGCACAAATTGTTGGGCATTGATGTGTAATACCTTATCATTAATGGGAATGAGTGTTCAAACTTTTCACTATTACCACATTAGTCATCACACATGTGGTAAATGTCAAGTCTTTAGCAAAAAGTGGAACTATTTAAATGTCACATTTCATCATCGCTGTAAAATCTTTGAACATTGGTGGTGCTCCTTCAAAGCTTAAGCAGAAATCTATGCATGTTTTTCATTCTAAATGAGCTCAAATTTTATGAAAGGTCACACTCATTGTTCTTTTTTAAAATTTTCTCTAATCTGCTGCATTTTGTGATGATTCTGCAGTATTGTTGATGATAATTCCTGCTGCCAAACCTTCAACAACAAAACAATGCTCATTATAAGTCTTAATCTGAACTGGCATCTGTCAAATACTGTATATACAATGAAGAAACATTATGCAATATAGAGCGCTACCTTTGGCTGAAATAGGGATACCATAAAAGCAGCATAAAATTGAAGCACTCAAGCTGGGCTCAGAGAAGACTAACACAAAAGAAATGACTCATCACTCAGTAACAATCTACTAATCATCAGTGAAACTATCTGATACTCATACACCCCCTCTACCTCGTGACTCTGTATGCAGTAGGAAAAATATAGTGCTGCTGACCGCATGAGAGCATTTCTGACTCAAACTAATATCCAACAAATCAGGAAAGTGAGAAAACTTGCAGAAAAGCTGCAGCTTGCAAAGCTTTGCTGTCTTATATATGAGCATTATTGTATATTCTAGTGGCCTGACCGTCAAAGTTTGCACACAGATTGACTGAGGATTAACTCAGCACGAATCCTTTGTTGTGCGGTTGAGACAAAATGCAAACATCTGTGACCTGCTTCTGAAGTCAACTGAGGGCACATAGAAACACATTTCACTTTGTCTCTCTTTCTTTTTCCTTTGATTGACACCAGTATCAGATATAGAAGGATATGTTTGTGTCTGTGACTTCTGAACTTGGTTCTATTGTGTGATCTGAAGCTGCACTCTGGGGAAGTTAGGTGGTTTCCTGTGTCTGAGTCTCACGTCGCAGACGCTGTGCTGCCTGTACATTGCAGGCAAACCAACCAGGCTTGTTTAAGCTGATGCAACTGAATTAGCCACACGCATGTGAAGGCATATACTGTACACACAAATGTTCACACTTACTGATCCATGGATTTAAATAACAAAACCTAGGATTTGAGTGCTATTAACGAGGTTCAGCAGAGCTTAAAGGTATTTGAGGAGACAAACAAAGCAGCATGAGAACGTCCTCTTTAAGCTGTTTAGAGTTTTATGTAAAGGTTTTTAATGAAAACCATGACTCTGGCTGCCAGTTTATCTCTATCTCTGATGTTATTTGCTGTCAATGTATAGTCGGAGTTTGAATGGAAACTGCTGGGAGATCAAACCAGAATATAGAGTTTTGCTTCATAATATACATAATAGTCTAGTTTATATTATCAACTCTGTTAAACATGAAACCCCCAAACATCACAGAACATCACAACAATAACAGCAACTCCAAACTGCCAATGTACCTGGGAGATTAAAAAATGGCAACAACAAACATAAAACAAAACAGGAAAAGCAGGAATGGCTACACAGCAGAGCTTATGTGTCCTGTGTGCTCTAAAGTAATAGAGGTGTTATTGTAAGTTGACAGGTGACTAAGCAGGCATGAATATCAAGACTCTCATATGTAATGTTATGTAACCTTTGCTTTTTGTGTCCTTCATGTGAATTGCACTGTGCATACATGTGTCTTCTCTTCCATTTCTTGAGGAACAACTGTTCTTACCAGGATATATAGAACATGTGTGGGCAGTTTGTCACCCCTCATTTATTTAGAGTTCAGTTTCAACATGCAATGATCAATGCGGCCAAATTCAGTTGTCCAGTGACATTTCTGTGTGGATTCCTGATATCATTTACAGGCTTCGGGCAGGGAAAGTATTCACTGGAATAAATAAAAATAGTTTTTTTAAAACTTCAAATTCAAACCAAACTATGACTAAAACAGAAACTGTAGAGTCAAGATTTTTTCCACAATTTTCCACAGTTCAACAGAAGACTCTTTATGAAATTCAGACGCTGTGCATTTTCATTACTGTGGCCTTCAGTCCGCAAAAATGTCCTAGCATAAACGGTTCAGTCTGCAGCATCATTGTGAACACGCTTAAAAATAGCACTTCTGGTTTAAAGTAATGTAGGAGACACAGAGGAGGAGACATTTAATTTATGACTAGCTGTGTGGAAACATGGGGTTTACAGTAAAATAGTCTTTGTACTGTAGTGAATTTACAGTAAATGTGTGCTTCACTAGACACTGGTAGCCCTTAAGGGCAAAGTTGTAAAGATAGAGAACAGAAGATTAGGATAAAAGGTCTCTCCCCCTGTTTTCCACTTGCCCACTCACTAAATGACTTGCCCTGAAGTAACGCCTACCATCTAATCCCACTGTAGATCTTACTCTGCCCCCGCCACCTTCCTAACACACAAACACATAACTATGGCATTCCTGTGGTTACAGATCAGAGTCCGGCTCATTTACCTCGATGAGTCTCTCAAACATGTGAGCCAGGGGCAGGAAGGAAATGAGGCAATCATCTTGGTTGGGGCATATGACTTTCTGCAGGGGACAGAGAGAAGCAAACAATCATATTAAACAGCAAAGTCATGAAAACAACAAGCTGCATGGGAAAAAATATAAACTTAAAGCACAACAATGAATCACTTGGCAAAATCAGATCTCTTTGTCGAATTGTCCCAGGAGATTAGAGGGAGGTAATGAAAATTTCCTGAGCAAAAGACAAAAGGAGAGTGGGTCACTCACGTCAGTTACTTTGAGGAAGCCTGCAAAATCTGCTATAACGTTCCCATGGGTGAGCATGACTCCCTTTGGGTTTCCTGTGTTAAAAAAAGAGAACACATCTTTATACATGCTCAAAGCACCATACAATCAATCATCCATCCATTTTCTGAACTACTTAGTCCCCATAGGGGCCCCGGATGTGCTGGAGCCTATCCCAGCTATCATACAGGCGATAGGCAGTGTACACCCTGGACAGGTTGGCACACAATCACGCAAGGGAAAAATAAATGTACTCTGAGATGACACACCTGGCTCATTAGCAATACCTCAGAATTTTACTCACATTCTCCGTCTAGAGTAATCTGTGATAACAAAGGAGTTTCTGCTGTGTTGTGTCTACTTGTGATACATCACATATCACATTAAGATTTGCTGTGTTTAACTTGGAAATGCCTCTTTAAAATACAATCTGCTTTTAAATTACTAACATACTTCCAAAATTGCGGCTGCAGCCACATGATTAGTCTTGTGAAAATCAGAAAACACTGTTTGCCACTCGTGTTTGTGTTAAGGGGTTGCTGCCACCATCATTCCAAGTGTTAAATTAAGTTATTGTTGCTCAGTAAAAGGTATTCTCCATTGGGCAGCAATTCCTCTAACTGATTAAAATAAGCCATTTCTCAGTTATTGTAATGGCATTTCATTCCTCAGCACTTTTTCAAACGCACTGTGGTTTAAATGAGGCAATGACTCTTGAATAAATTGTTCCCCTTTCTAGACATACCATGTGACTCCCACGGTTGTGAGAAGTGTTTTTCACTCTGGGCTAAATTGATGTTGTAAGAAGGGAGGAGGGAATTCTCTGGAAATGCTGGGAGATATGTGGAAACTTAACCCTGTGCTGGAGCGGCTGCATATCTCAGCAAACCCAGCAGGTGGCAATGTTTTCAGCACACTGGCTTGACACTGAGTGTGGTGAGGCGTGGCTCTGTCTGTCACTAGTAAACTGACACTAGTGAGTCCTCATGTGACCTGCTTTTATTCCCCTTGTGTGGTGGTTTCAGTGGTTGTTGTTGCTGTGGGATAAAACCTCATGAAAAAGCTTTAATGTATGTGCCACCCTCTGGCATGTTTGAACATGATGGGGAATCCAGAGTGGACATTTACTGTACTAATAAAAAGAGTACTAATAAATGATCCCTACTAACAACTCTGCTGTTGTGAAGAACCGGGTTCATTTACAGTAAATGCTTGTCTTCCTGTCTGTGTCTCTTTCTGTGTTTGAACTCTCAGGTCAGAAATCACAATAGCTTCAGGAATAAGTGTTGCTCTCTTATAAATGTGAAAGCCAGTGTAGTATTATCCTAAAGAATAACATAAAAATTACTTTAACAAATCAAAAAACACGCAATCCAGGAATTAATGCTACAAAGCATTTGCATTTACTGTATTACTGTGTAATAATACACAGCTTTTGAATGGTTATGTACAAATAAATATGCATTTTTTTGTAGATATTTAGTGTCAAGAAACTATTTGCTTTGTGAAATTTAAAATGCAAACAACAGGGTTTACCTTTACAATTAATTAATAATACAACATTAATTAATTAATGAATAATATAACACATTAGCATTAATTTTTCTCTGAACATGTGATCAACACCTAGGAAACAATGATGATGACAGATTTTAAAGCCACTGTGTTATTAATAAACTACACAGCAGAATGCAGAGGCCTACAAGTCAGCAGCAAACTGTATTTATACTTCTTAGTACAATGACCTACAAAGAAACATGATGAACGTCCGGTACTGTTTACATACAGTGTCACCAACTTCTCATTTAAGAAAATATCTTAGCTACACTGGCCTGGAAAGGAATTTCCAATACATTTTAAGATACAATACATTTTATTTTTAGGTTTGCCCTTGTTTGCTAATTATCAAGAACAAGTGCTTAGTCAACTAAAAATAATTTGTGATTTCACACATGAAGTAGATGCATTCAAAGTGACATGCCAACACGCTTAAGCCATAAAACTGAGAGAACAAAGTATATCAACACCTGATTATGAGACAGCACATTAATGTTTAACAGGAATTTAAGGGTGGAAGGTGTTTATAGGTAAGTGAACCTAACCCTTAATCCATGCAATTGAGAATAAGTTAAAAATATCGGCGTGATGTCAGTTGTGAAACCTTGTAAAGGTGTGGCTCTATGCTATTCATACTGGAAACATCATCTGTGTGCATCCTTACAAAAAATAAAAAGAAGCAGAAAATAACCTTTTATCCAAATAGTGCATTTTATATGCCCAATAGACAAAACCTAATATTGTATTTCATTTGTTTTAAGTTTCAGTTGTAATATGTCATTCATTGTTATTAAGACTTAAGAGAAATGGTATCATAACAGTGATTATTGTTATTAGACCCTGATAGCACTGTTAGCCATTAGCTGCATCACACCACAGTGACCTATGTGTGAGTCTCTCAGCACCAGAAGTGATTTATGATATTCACATTATTTATTCGATTAATACCTGTGGTTCCACTGGTAAAACACACGATAGATAGATCGTCTGGTGCTGGTGGCTGTGGAGAAACAATGACATTAGTCACAAGACATTTAACTTAAACTTCTGCTTCTCTGTGCTGCTTTGCATGCAACATCACTACAAAATAAGAAATGTTGGGTATTTATACACGTTGAGCTGCATTCGTCTTCCTTCATCTACCTTGACATCTGCAGAAATATGCAGTGTGCTAATGTGTCACTCTTCCAAAAGTAATTATTTAGCTTCAGCTAATTAATGTAGCTAGCTAATACCCAACAGTCAGAGGGATGGAACTGAACTGTCAGTGTTCATTGTTTAATTTTAAAAACGCCAGCAACAAACGAATAAAGCACGTGAGATCTATCACAAAACAGATACAGATAGTTTTTACTTTGGGCTGAAAAACAACATTTTTTGCAATCAGTCATTCTCTTGCTGCACCTAAACTAGTTCAGTCAAGCTTTAAAACACTATTTATCCCAAAGGTGCTGTTTGGTAGCAGCTGGACTCACTTGAACCTTGGTTGCCACAAAACAGCACTTCCGGGATAACAATGACCTAGAGGACTGAATATCAACTTTAACAAGTTGATGTTTAACATAAGCAACTTTAGATGTTTGGTTATGATGTTCACCATCCTGGATTAGATCCTAATTAGTATTAAATAAATACAATCCATTTGGAATATAACTATATATAAACAATGTAGGGAACTAATTTACACTGAATTAACACTTACTAAGGGTTTTCTGTGGTGGTCTCTGCCCAGAGCCTGTAAAAAACACGAAAATAATCACATTCGACATTAAAAAATAAAAAACAAATAAAAATGACATTATTTTCCATCTCTCTGTGCATGCTCTCCCACAAAGCATGCACACTTTGCTATCATTCAGTTACCAAAGGCCAAACGTTTATTGTTCTGTGTTGATGGAAAGCAATTTGTTGATATTTTATTGCTGCATGTGCAATTATACATCAGCGCTTGAAAAGAAATAATCTCACTTCTTTTAAGCCATGTAGAAAACCAGATTGGCTAGACTCTTTCATTAAACGGAAAAATGACAGTTATGTACTGAAGTGACTGCCAGACACTTTCCTGTGATTGTTTTGGCTTTCTGCCGCTCTTCTGAACATCCGCATAGCGCTACCAAACCTGTCTGCAAATGACTAAACGCTAGATGGTGCGGTCCTTTTTTTGATCTTTGTGTTTATAACATAAAAAAGACAAGGAAATAAATATTTGTACATCTCAGACTGTCCTTTGAGACAATGCTGCATTTCACTGTTTGTCATGATTGAGTGAATGAAGCATTTATATTTACAGGAATGAAAGTGGAGTTGAATTACTCTAAATGTCTGACACAGACATACTGTACATTATGGACATGATCTCACACACTCAGTGTGTTTGAATGTAATATAATATACACTGCCTGTGTGTGATTTTGTGGTTATATAAAACCACTGTTTTCAGGTTTTGAGCAGCCAGAAATAAGCAGCTAAGCAGAGCAAATCTAATCTTACATCACCAACCATTTTTTAGTAATGTGCTCACAAAATGTAAACACCAGTTTGTTTTGTCTACCTATTTATGGAGTTTAAACTTGTGCTGGTTCATAGTCTGTTAACTTTTTCCAGCCTATAAAAAGTATGGTGTCACTACAGCCATTGACGTAGTGATACACTATACTGTATGTGCATGGATGTTTGAAATAATCAATAACTGTACTACATGGCACATACAGTAATCTATGTAACATTTTCCTAAATCCACATCATGGATGAGAAACTTCTGTGCAGTGGCTCTAGACAGCATTCATTTTATTAAGCATATGATGCGGCTTATCTTGAGTAAATTATACACACACATTTTCTATGAAAGTGTCTAGCTGGGAAGGGCAGGGAAGTAAAATGCATAAAAAAACATCTTAATTCTTGAGGCGCTGAACTACTTGTTCATTGGCATTGAACTGGCTAAAGCAGATAATGTGGCATGCTCTGTGTCATTCCTTTTCCCTGGTGACATTATCTTCACTTATACTACACAGTTATTGTGCACATTTACAACTGAGATGATGTTAAAGGTGGCTTGTTTACTCTAATCCACCTCCCTTAAAGACACTATAAAGACACTTTTATAAACTGTAGCTACAGTAATGTGCCTGATTGTAACCATTTTATATGCATATATACTTCTTAAGAAATATTTTGTGTGACTTACACTGATTCAATTCCCCCACTATGCATATTTTAGCTTGTCTGAAGCTCTTTCTGTTTTTCATACCTCGACTTCCTGCATGGCCTGCACATGGACGCTGCAGCTCTTGCCACGCTCCACGAGTGCAGAGTCAAAGGCATCCATGAGGATGATTCTTCGCAGGCCTGGAGTCTCCTTACGCTCCACATTTTCCAAAAGCACCTGAGCTTTCTCTACTTTGTCGCAGATGACCGTGGAGACGTCAGCTGCAGTGATACAAACACACCAGAGCACATGCACACTTGTGAATGCACTAGTGTGAATACTATCAGGGTTTGGGGTTCATTTGAAATCTGATCTGATTTGCTGTTCATGCCTCTCTGTGGTTCAGTAGCAAAGTTCAATCCATTTCTGGTTCAAACTGTTACATTCAGGTAATCACAAATGTGTTTCTAACACTAATAACTCAGCATAACTCCATCATTGGCTTCTGTGGTTCTGTAGCCTTTAAATAAGTTTTTAGCCAGAAAGTTATACAGTGCATATAAAGGTGACTATGCTTTCAGTCACCAGTGAGGGGAGCTCTACTGCTAAAACCTGCTGCCACACTGGTACTGTGAGCTTGTGTTTCAAAACCTAGACACATACACATGTATGTGTCATGTATATGCAGTATGTAAAACTTTTAAATGTCTGATAATGCCAGCATTTTGTCTAACTTTTAGTTGAAGGTTTCATGTTTTATTCTTACAGCAAGAAAAAAATGAATGCATTTTTAATTAAAAACTAAAATATTAGTAAGATAACAAGAGACTCTGAGCACTGATGTGTATGTTTATTAGCATGTGCATGTTCTTACCAGTGTTAATGATGAACCGTATGGCGTCTGCGCCCAGAGTGTCATAAAGTGGAACCACCACCATGGAGTAGGTGTAGCAAGCTAGCTCTGAGATGATCCACTGCAATCACAAGTCAGGGGTCAAAATCAGGAGTCTAACAATATGTATCATGATAGGGATACAGTGAAACAGATCATGAGAAACACAGGCAGAGATTAACAGTCACCTCCGGCCTGTTCTGGGCAAACACTCCTATGAACTGGTTGGGGTTGGGCTGGCAGCCCTGGTGCAGCAGGCCAGAACCCAGATGCTCAGCCCGGGCTGTCACCTATTGAGTCAGAGGATGGGACAGCAGCTCATTAGACTGGGTGGAACCAAGTCAAACAACTAGTACCTAGGAACTCTACATAAATAATTAACAGCTGTGGGAAAAACACAATAGAAGGTACAGCAGGAATCTTCGGTGTTGCATTTGGCTAGTGAGTGAGTCTGTGACTAGTTAGCCGCTAAATAAAATGTTGGAGGAATAATTTGGTGTTTGTGATATCATGGACCTACCATTTTACAATAACACTCACAGTTTTCATCTTTGTCATCTTTGTAAAATGAGCATCTATTATGTAACTGATCTATCAAAATCTAATTTCTCGCTACTTTGCTCAGACAGCTCAGACAGTTGCATAATAACTTCCACATGTCAGAGCAATACCTGCACAAATTTTTAATCTAGTCTGAGTATGAATGTAGCTTTGTTTGAATAAAAAAAGGCTTTTCTCTGAATGAGACTCTAAACAAGTCCAGTCTTATCTTGCTTTCCTAGGAACTGGAGTGGAAATAAAAGGGGAAAACTTCCACCCACCACTGTCTTTAAAAACATGATGTCACTGATAAATGTTTAAGGTGGCGTCATTCACTTCTCATGTGGGCTGATGCGTTGCTTTACAGCAATTCGTACATCACTTGTCTAAATAAAATTCCCCGGATAACACCACCACTTCTCTGACTTCAGGTTATCACCTGTGTTCAGAGATGTGTTGGAACCTGAAAGTGCTTCAAAGGATGTTGGAAGTTTTCAACTGCAGCGATTAAGTGTCCAATCCACAAACAAGATTTAATTCAAAATTAAAATTTTTCCCTTTAGCATTGACTGATGAGTGAGTGGAAATGATCATTTCCCAAAACCCAACAAATTGATTTTACACTTAAAAGCTTGTTTTGTACATGTAGACCTTCTGTCAATGATATCAGCTAAAAGCTTTGTTCTAAAGATACAAATTTGAATAAAAAATTAGATTTATTTAACAGCAGTATGGTACAAACAACATAGTCACTGCAAATTGGCTAGCTAACTGCTAAAACTAACAAAGGCTAACATTAACAGACGGCTTTTTAACAATGTTCACAATCTAATAAACAGTGCATATGTGTTGGACCAGGAGTGTTTGGATGTGAGTTTCGATTTTAAGCAAATTTAGGAATAATAAATCTACAGAGACACTGTAGTGGCTGTTGTTGTGATTGCTGGCATGGTGACTTTCTATCCTGTGGAAACACAAACTGGTCCTAAGTTGAACCAGCGTAGGAACCAACTAGCACTAGCACCAGCCCAGAACGAACACCAAGTTCATGTTGACACACATTGTCTAGAAACAATGTTAGTCATTTGTATAAACCTCTGAATCATAGGTCACTATACTTAAATCCTCATCACTGGACATTAAAGCTGTTTTCACATGTAAACTCTGGACAATGACATGGGGGAAACTCTGCTTGATTTCAAGCGGGTGGGGGCTGTGAAGTGCCTGTGTGTGAAGGGAACAACATGACACAGTGGAGATCACATTATCCGGACTCTGTATTAGAGCAAACTGGATAAAGTCTGACTTCTCACCTACATCTGCATTCTCACACACAGTTTGGTCAGGTGGTGTCTAGATGTTCAGGGTTCAGGTGCATGTTTGAAAACAGCTTATTATGTTGCTGTAGTAAAGCTGTACAAAGGCACTGTCACTTTCCTGCCAGGCCCAGGGGAAATAGCAACGGTGTGGCTATAGTTGAGTTTGTTTTGGTTCTCAGAAGGCCTTAGTTATATGGACTTTAACATGAACACATTTCAGAGCATATGTGTTGAAATAACCATGACCTTTACATAGTTGGGAATAATGTTTGTTGAGAAATTAAGAATTAATGAAAACATAGATTTAATTGTAAAAAATACTCTCTGACCATACGTCCCAGCCACCGTCCTGTGAATCTGCTGCAATTAAATAAGTGGCCTCCTTAAATAATTTATGTTTTCTACAAAAGCATTTAATATTTAGGTTTATTTAAACAGTTACTGAAATGAGTTTGGTTCATTGCTAGCTCATCAAACACCACAACAAAGATGATGATAACTGATAATGATGTTAATAAATATCTTAATAATGTGCACTTAAGAGATATTACTTTGTGTTTATATGATCATTTTTATTGCTTTATAACTACGCATTTTATAATAATGATAATAATGATAATGATGTTGATGATGGGAATTGTGAACCATTTGATGTAATGTCTTTATAGAGTCTTGTTGTCTTGTTACAGAGAGATAAGATACCACCTGAACGGCACTAACCTCTTTATAGGATATCCATTTGTAAGGCTGGTTAGGGAGCCGCGAGCCTAAGCAGGGTCCATCACCTGTTGAACGTACGTTGAGTAATTAAAAAAATAAAAAACACCGTAAAACGTATTCACACATATATGACCACAACAGTATTAGCAGCCCTGAATTTTAAGCATGATGGTGAAACACATTAGGTTCATACACAGAAATTCAATATTAGATCATTTTAGAGGGTATAAGATTGATTTCACTAATGCAAACTGCTGAGGTCACATTTAAACTTAGCAACACATTGGAAGCATGATGAAAAAGCATATTAGGACTTGATCTTTCAAAGGCCAGTACAAGAAGGGATGATTATAATCAAGACACATGGCCATTTTCTGATTGTTGAATCCTGAAGTGGACTAAACAATCAAAGGCGTTCGCGCTTTTTATTCAAAGTCACTCAGCATCATTTGAATTAAATATAAAATTCAATAAAACACAACACTGTATTTTGCAACCAATGCCTCATTTTTTGAATCTTATTCTATTCCCTTCAGTGGTTAAATAAACTACAAAGACTGAGTCACTTCTGAAGGTAGAGCAGGTGTGGTTGGAGCACAATTAGGCAGAAATATCTCTGCATTGCAAGTCACTTAAACTCTCTGGCTGTGAGCCCTGATGCTGTTTCTGCTAGCGAAGATGACCATCACCTTGGCAACCAGAGGGCTCGTTTTACCTCCAGCAGCAGAGACGCGATTGGAGGTTTTACCATCAGGCCACAACGACTGTGAGCTATCTCTGTCTGCAGTGTTGCTCACACATGTGACTTTAAAGAAAATACAAGAACAAACTACACAGTGACTATACTGTGGTAGACAGACTGGAAGGCCCTGATAAGTATTTTTGGATTCCTGCTGTTTATGTATGTTGTCTACAACATATTATGTCTCACTTTATATGTTTCATATTTTAATAGATTCACTATATATTTTTCCCTTCATCTCTGTTTCTGAGCAGTTGAGTCATGATACTAGAATATTGTCCATAAGCTAAAGTTAAGTCTGTTGCACACCGCTGTTTTAATTGCAATAAAACAGCAACAACAATGTTAGCAATTAATTTGCTCATATTAGATTTTGACATCAATAGGTCATGGGGCTTATCTACATAACATTTATTAGATTTTTATTACTACAACTCATAAATTACTGCTCTGTCTAAAATAAGATAAAACAATGACATGCTAATTTGATACACTTTCCAGGTCAAACAGTAAATAATCTTTACATAATATTAACTGTAGGGGCTAAATGATACAGTTACAGCTACAGCTTGTGAACACATAAGAGCATGACCTTTTCTTTTTATCAACTCAGAACACCCCTCATTTGGGTGCTATCAGATAAAAAATAAAAATGGATTTATGTTAGTTAATAGTATGTGGGACACATAATGTTCCATTTGTGAAAATGCCCAGGAATTCTGATATGCACATGTGGAGAGCTGTATAGAGTACACAAACTCAATACTCAAGTAAAAGTGCAAGTATTTGCCTAGTAGTGGAGTAAAAGTACAAATTAAAAAGTACCTACCTCAAAATTAAGTGCAGTACTTTTGTGAATGTGCTGCACACAATCATATACTCATATCAATGTGGTTAATTTCCTTTCATGTATTGTCACATCTGTGTGTTCATATATTACCTTCAATAGTTTACTGACAGCAGTTTTTTAATTGATTTAATTATTTTTTAATAATTCTTTATTTAATTAATAAGCTGTTTTTTTTATTACTATCATAATATTGCTTGGATCACATCTTATATGTTGTACTTTAATAACTTTATTGAAATATTTCATTTTAAACTATTTTAATGTAAATAAACTTATAAATGAAAACACAATTATCATCTTAATCATCTTGGTCTGAAAGAAATAATGGAAGAGGCATTTTATTGTAAAGCTGTTCAGGTCCAGTAGAACACAGGCTGCTTCCCTTCTCACATCCTACCCACCAGATATACGTAGACCTCTCTGGAAGACCTCATACATAGTCCTGGCGTCATCATGGTAATGAGTCAGCAGCTTGGTTGGGTCACCCATCATCGACCTGCGTCCGCCACCTTCATTCTGATACGAAGACAGACAGACTGTGTGTGACACCACAACATTGTCACTGACAAAAATTGGGTGAGCATGCCTATACAAGTCCAGTGTTAATGCTAAATGATGTACTGATCCATAACTGAGCCCTGCAGTGGGTGTGTGACAAACTCTACATTCTACACTATGCTCCTATTAATATTAAAATATGCTTTAAAAAAAATGGGGTCAAATTCTTCTTCATTACATAGACAGTGTTGAATAGATAACAAAACATCAGGGAGAATACAAACAAGATTGTTTTTCTTGTTCTCCAAATGATCCATCTCTTTTGTCAGGTCATACATGCTTTTAAAATAGAGTTTTGTTTAGTTGCCTCATGTGTACACTGCTGATACGTTCTAGTCAGTTAGAAGATGTTGAATCAAATTCCTTCATGCACATGAGTCATTAGGTTAAAAATATTAGGGCATGTTATGAAACTTAACGCTGACCTAAAACCCTGAGTGTGTTTGTGTGGGTTCACACGCACATGTGCACTGTGCTTCCGCACCTGTCGCATACACGCTCACCTCAGTCTCACATGCTGTATTACCACTTCTTTAAACAGCTTTACCAACAAAACCCCTCACTGCCACAAAAGGTCTTTCGAACGAGTTTCGCACCATCTGACGACCAGTGCTGCCAGCCTCACATGTCACTAAGAAGGAATGAGGCTGCGGTGAATGTGTGAAAAACAACACAGATGGTTGGGATGGTGGTTAAAGTAGAACTGGGGTGGATTCAAGGGCATGTTGGGCACCCACAGCACAAAATGATGTCACAACAACCATCATAGGGCAAGGTTTAGTAGTGGCTTACATCTCCCATGACTCCATTTAAGGATTATGTTATGAAACTATTGTTAATATGTCAGGATTGCAACAGGGAAGGTGAATTACATACATTGTCTTGCTCTAAAGGTTTAAGTATGATGTTGTGCTAATGAAAACCCATCATTAGGTCATGGTGTCTGCAAGTTTTCGGATCAGACTGCTTATTGTCCAAACAAACTCCACCCATGCCGAGAGTACACGTATGCAATTATAGGTGACCTAAATGTCTCAGCATTTTTATTGTTATCACTTCAAAGCTTTTCTCATGTGGGTTTTATCATAACGACAGTAATAAAGAGCAGTTTGGACAAATTTTTGTGAGTAAATCTAACAAAAGTGAAGTGCAGGGGACAAAAAAGGATTATTAAAATTCTGCATGTGCAAATGAGCGTGTCGCCATGTTTGTGAAGTGTTCCACAAACACTCTCATCATATGAGAGCCTAACCCTAAAACACTGTGCCAGTAAAGCAGTAAAAAGCAGTAAAGCAGTAAAATACTGCTGTAATTTACCGGCACCTCCTCGGACTGGTGCTGCAGGTTGCAGGGTGGCTTGATTGGGCGTGGTCTAGTTGCCAGCCAGTATGTTAGCAAGGCGGTCAGAGCGCCAATGCCCACCAGCGTGGAAGCTGGCAGAGACTGAAAGAACTGACTGATATCCTCCATCTCTGGTATTCTCAGGCCGCTTATCATCTCCTGGGCCTGCATCTTCTCCATCAGGGTGGAACTCAACTCTGCAGGGAAGAAGAAATTGATGAATGAGTTCACTTGTGCTTTCACCGAACTTCAACAGTAGCAGCATTATTAGGACAGCCAAAATATGAACACTAATTCAGCAAATGTGTAATGTTTAATGTGTCGTCTGAAATTCTAACTGTGAAAATGCTTGCACATTTTTGTCTGCCCTGCATATTTTTGCAGTGCATTCTGGGGCTTGAGACACAAAAAAAGAAGAAGTACTGAAACAGACAAAACCACTATCTAGCACCTGACATTGCGCCACAGCAGTAAGCACAAAATCAACCACGTTCACTTCCATGTGACAATAAACTGGATCCAAATTTAAATTTAAAATCAAATTTGCAGATGAAAGCTTCTTCTTCTTCTTTATTATTTATTATTTTATTCTTTTAGCTGTATGCAACCACTTCACTAGTGCAGATGGTATATTAGTGTAAGGTACATGATAAACTGCACTTTACACATCTAGTGTAAAGTTTACAATGAGGGAACATCCTGTATATGTGTACATCCTTGCAGTACTGCCTCTGCACAAAGCAAAGATACATGTTTATTTCAACAAAGGCTAAATGTGGGGTTTCAAGGTTTCAGGTTAAATAAGTGTAGGATTACATATTAACATTGGTTGGTCAGATATTACACACTAGAGGTGTTTAAAGTACACAAATGCAGTACTTCAGTAAAAGTGCAATGCATGTACCTTTAAATTTAGGTAGCAAGACATAAGTACTAAGTACAACCGTGTATTTTAAACAATTTTAAATGTAATGCTATTGATAAGAAGTCTAGTCCAGATTTGTTTAGCAAATTGTGGTAAAAATGTGTTGTTACCTACAGACTGTCGAACAGAAACAGCAGTTGGTAAAGGTGATTTTAACCACCTTATGCAGTGACAGGGTTTAATCCATAAATGATAAACCTGTTTTTATGAGAATCAAAACCTACAAAAAGTAACTAGTAATGTAAGAGCACTGAACAAAAACTATTTAGCGGGAAGTGATATTCATCTCTCATTACCACTTCCACATACAGTATGTGAACGACTAACCAGTACAGGCACGTTAATTTATTACACATAACTAAACCCTCCTACAAATTTCTCAGTTTTTTTGAAACACAATGCGATCGTCCTGCCTGATAAAAGTGAATGGTAGTTAAATTTGACCTCACTGGTCCACCACACAGATCCTGTGACCTTAAACACATCATTTATGCTTAAAATACGGTCAGCGGGTCTTCCCCTCAGTTCCTGCTCTTACTGTAAAATCAACTCAGAGTAGATGGCCCACATTACAGCACAGAGGAGTGGTGGGACTAGAAAGTAGATAAAACACACACATGTCACGCATAGTGCTCATAATAGCTCGGTCTCCATCACTCACATACACTTACACACACTGTGACATGCATAATTAAGCTGAAGGGGAGGCTGACTGTGGTGCTGACTGGAGGGTTTCCTTCCCTCCCTCGGGAAATGAGTCAGAGACAGCACCACCTAACTGAACCAATGGTGGTTGGGCACTGCTGCAGCTCACAGCCAATCAGAACCACTTTGTCTGTGACCATAACCGCTCGCTAACACATACACACCCACACACACATACGCATTCACAGAGCTGCTAACAGACTGATAAGTATAAATATCTGAGATCGTGGGAACACTGACTTCCTCATTTAGCAGGAGAAGCTAAATCATACGTGTCGGCTTTGGGTCGAAAGCAGTTTCAGGAAGCCAGATGCGAAGCTCTAATGCAAGACTAGTGTAAGAAGTAAGACAAAAAAACTATGATGTATAAACAGGTTGAATAAAAAATGATGTTAAAAAGGGTTTTAAACACTGTGTTAAAGGCCCATTCCCCTAAAAATGTTTGACCAAACACAAAAAGACTCATCTTTTATTATCATTTGACTGTTTATTTATCACATTTACTGATTGGTCACTGTAGTTTTATTATGTGGTAAAATAATCCATTTTCATCATAGTTTTCCACCACTGATCCATGAAATTAATACTTTCTACACTAAAATAACTCTTAATTCTCTGTTCTGTGACAGATTTTCTTTGAAATAGTCCTGCTGCCTTTGGCTGCATGCACTTGACACTATTTTACAAAAAGCCTAAATTTATGACTGCAAACCATTTCACATCTGATCTAACGTGAAAGAGTACAATAAAAAGCCAGAATTAGCTCTTCTAGCTTCTTATTACTTACAGATTATGATACACTAGGTTAAAACACATCAGTTATCGCCGAGTTTCTATCATTACTGTTAACCTTAAATACAAATATGCATGACTTCCTGTTCTGGCAGTTGCATCAAAGTGTGTCATACATCAAGTTTCATATTTTGAGACCTGGAGTCTTTATGTCCACTTTATACCAATGAAATCTATATTTTACCAAAACAAAAATATATCATACTGCAGCTTTATTGGCCTTAAGTGTTTTGTCATGAATACCTCAGCCCACACATCTTATGTTCTCTAAATGTAGTTTCTACATGACACATACACACACACACACACACCACATTTACATACTACTGCTCATCACTTGCACTGCTTTGATTCAAGGTGAAAGCACAGTACCTTCAACTGCTCTACAGTGAATTCCCTGAGATGTGTCTTTCCCAAACTCTACTTGGGCTTGAATCCTCTTAACTGAACTTAAATTGAGTTTCTGTTGAGGCAGAAACTATCACCTGTAACTGAAAAACCACACCATGACACATCCCTTTGATTTGGGTAAAAACAGTACTGTGCTTTTAACACCATAGGACTCCCTGCTTCTCTTTATTTTTTACTGCACTCATCAGGTATTTCCTCTTTTTTTTAATCTGTTGTCTGTTTTTTGTTTCTCTGCACTTCCGATAAATTTGTAGGGGAATTAAAGTTGCTCAAGTGCTGGGAAATGTTAAGCATGATAGTAAAGAATAGAAATAATTTAATTCTCCTAAACTGAACTGAACTGTTCCCTGGCATCTGTGTGAATGCTGAACATTGTCAAAGATAATTTTGGCATTGGTTGTCCTGCTTTGTTGGGTACACAGAGTTACCCACTGTGCACAGCTGGGGTCTGTCCAGCTATAATGTATAATTGCTGCAAGGACATGACTAACTGGAATCATAATCTGGCACAGTTTCAGGTGGTTTCAAGTCAGCAACATTGGGAAAGAATTATCTCAAACAAAAAATATAGTTTCTGCATTTTAGTGTCATATTGCATACCATAGTGTAATTCTACCATATTCAAAGTTTACTGTAAAATAGAGTTTAATATTTCTGGGAGTACATTTATAGGCGTATGTAACTTATACATCAGGTCAGTTAGCTAGCTAGCTAGTTTTCCATCAACACATCACTTGATGCAATTTTTTTTGCTTTAGCTAATGAGATATGACATACTTATTTGATTCAGAGGTGCTGAAAGGAGCTGTTAGATGTTTTTGTTGACATAAGCTAGCTCTTTTTCTGTCTCTCTGCCCAGCTAGGCCATCTGGCTTCTGGCTATAGCTTTACCTTAGCCTAACCACTTTTCCTGCTAAGGAGCTTGGGAGTGCTGCAGCCAATCCCAGCTGTCAATAGACAAGAGGCAGGGTACACCCTGGACAGGTCGCTAGTCTATTACAGGGCAGGCAACCATTCACACTCAGACCTATTTCAGAGTAAGCAAACAACCTAATTGCATTTCTTTAGCCTGTGGGTGGAAGTAAGTGTAATAAGTGTTTAATTGTTACATTATAGATTAAACTGAATAAAATTAGCAGTGGAAAAGTAAATGTATGGTTGACTGTGTTGCTCTAGCGTTGCTTTATAGCTGAACTGGAAAACATGGTTGAAAAAGACACAGTTAGTATTTAGATTTGTCTCATTTGCAAGTCAAGGCTACACACCATGTTACATTAGTCCATATTACAGCTGAACTGTTCTGATGGGAAGATCAGTGACAAAGCATCAGCCAGGCAGTCATCACAGCACACTCACAGGATCATTTCCATGTTGGTGTCAAGCCAACAGAACATGAGCCGCTGAACCATGTCATAAAAACAAACAAACAAACAAAGCACTCTGGTATTAAACACAGAGTGACATAAACAAAAATCCTTCGTGTTTGCTTTCTCAGGTGTAGAAAATGTAATCTGACCTGTTCTGCAGCTGCAGACTTTATTTCATATCTGCTCTGATTGTAAATATCGGATGTACCTGATAATATATGCATTAAATATTTACTACAATGACTGCTGATGGCTTTTATAGGCATTTTTGTTTAAGAGAAATATATTGTAAGTATAGTCAAACACTGTGTGGATGAGTGACTGAATTGTGATGACTTGATACTGACTCAGCAAGACAGATGACATTCACTTGCTTTGTTTGGTCCACATGCCCACATTTTGTAATCAAAACCTTAAATCAGTTGTGTAGATGACACGAAAGCATGTCACTGTGTGGGATCTGTGTTGCGTTCAATGGCTGACATGGCTCGGCTGCAGTGACGACGCAGCCACGGTGGATTAGCCGGTGAAAAGGGAGCTTCTAAATATAGACAGACTCCATAACCTACAGACACCGCTGTGCTGATAGCTGGAAAAGAGGAGGCTGGAGAGAGTGCAGCTGGTTATAAAAGCAGTACTGTACACACACACACACACACACACACACACACACACACACACACGCACACACACACACGCACACACATACACATGTTAAGTAAGTTGTCTTGTCATTGCATGCATTTCTAAACACTTTAACATATTTTTTATAACAACAGGTCAATGATCATGAATTTGATTGATCTGTAATTGATAATGCATGGATGTGGCATTGGATCAGTTGATATAGTGGGGACCCAATGACTGTTGTGTCAGTGGTTGAGGAAGTCCTGCTATCTGTATGTTGAAGTATTCTTGTGCAAGACACTGAACACCCGAGTTCAGTCCAAAACCCTCAGTCACCAACCTCGTCCAAGTCCATGTGCATCCACTGTGGTATCACCGACCATAGGATAACTCAAAAGAAGAAGCACATTTAGCATATAGAGATATACGGTTGTCGAGTCAAGTTTTAAATGCACTCTATAAAATGAAATTACAATGAAATAATCCATAATCTTTACTGCTTATCATATCTGTTATCTGTTATAGACTTTTGACCCTGAACAAGTCACTAGTTTCTACCAACTTTTCACACCTTTGGGCAATTCAGTCACCAGATAACCTGATCTTCATGTTTTAGGACAGTGGAAAGGAAACCCACACAGTCAAGGAGAGAAGAACATGCGTTTACTCCACTCCACTCCACATTTGAACTAAATTATATTTACCAGATAAAGTTCATTTTTAAAAATGAATAAATAAGGGAAATCCACAACACAATTTAGATTTAGATTTAGAAATAGCAGTATACCTAAGACCAGCCTTCATACTAAAAATGAAAATTATGCTACTAGTACAATGCATTTAAATAAATATGCAAGTGAGTCACTCTGTAAGTGTCTAAAATGAAAAAAAGTCCATCTTGAAAGGATTAGATCTCTTTTGGTGTTAAAACCCACTAATTGCTATTAAATGAATTCACATGCATTTATGAGGTTGCAAAACATTCATACTTTATTGGCAGAAGTGGAACCACATGCACTAATGGTCCTGCTCTGCTTACTCATAATGGGACTCCCACTCTTGGCACCTGTTTAAGGCGGAACAAGCTTTCATGTGGAGCCTGCAGAGTTAAACAAACCAGCAAATTCTACAGTGGTGACATGCTAATATAGCACACTGTCCTGCCCTGAAATAGCCCCACAGCAGCATTAGACTCACAGTCTGCCAGACAACTATTTTGCTGCTATGAAACTTTTTTCTTCTGTCTGTGCTCTACTTTTTCCACTTTGACTGCCAATAAAGAAAAATAAAAGTCAGGTTTCTTATATTATAAAAGATAAAAACCAACAACACAGAGCAGAAATATTCAGAGCGGAAGCTGAACTATACACACATCATGATCTGAACACCAAACTCTAATGCTTCAACCTAAACCTCAGTATGCATCACTGAAACTATTTCCTCTCGCAAAGTGATGCCAGACTGCAGTGAGACAGAGCTGGATGAGAGGAAGCACGTGCCTAAAGGGTCAGGTCGACCCCTTCTCTATACAATTTCCGATTCAGGGCTTGATTCAGTATACTGTATAATTCTACACCAAAAACAACGGGAGAAATAAATAAATGGGAGAAAAAAACCGCTAGATTCAAGAGGCTCCTCCGGGAAATGCAGCCTTCTTCATCTCTAATTTAAATGCTAAATAGTATCCTTCACTCCAGGTGAGTCTAAGGTGGACAGTACACAGTCTCCTGGCATGTAACTGGACACAGACTGAAAGCCTCTCTTTCTCAGCATGAATGATTATCCAGTCATCTACAGAGAAATCATTTGTAGAAACCTTTTTTGTCTGATAACAGATTTCTCATAAACATAAGAAAGGAAAATGTATCTTATTAGTTTTAAAATTTGTATTATTATTTTAAATGAGATTAATTTACTCAGTCCTTTCCACCTCAATGTACAGCAATGTTTGGTCTCCAGATCTCTGCCCTGTAGTAACCTAAATAACTCACCCCAGGGACACGCATGCACAAACATGCACATGCGGGTACATCCCCATTCCCTTCTAGTAAGATTGTTGTTTCAGCTGGTGAGACAGAGAGACAGCAGGTCAGCAGCATCCCCATCAGCACCAACAGTGACCTTTATCAGTGTGCGAACTCAACATAGGGTTCAGTTTGTGGTATGAAAGAGCACAATCATCACGCCACCGGAACTAAATTATCTTCATCATCCCTGTGGTGGAAATTTACATCTTAGATATTCTGCGGATAAGCCTGTGCAGTTGGAGTTGGGGTCATTCTCAAGTATGAAAAATTGTTGAAAGATTGTTTATGGTTTAGCCACTAAAAGAATATGGATATGAATAAAAGACAAACACAAAACAAACCTCATGTAAAAGCTATAAGTAAAGCTTATTTTTGTGTAATAATGATTAATGTGATAAAAAATCCTGTTGAACTGAAAGTGGACATGGATGTTTATTCCTGTGTAAGAAAAAAAGATTCAATGTGACTACCTCAGCGAACTCGTCTTTCGGTTAGTGGTTTAGTTTGGAGGTCATCCCAACCTCTGTCTGTAATGTTTTGGATGCAAACAGAGAGACAGAATCGAAACACTGAATCTTCTTAAGTGAGTTTTGTCAAGAGAGCAAACAAACTCATTTCTCTTACACAAAAGAATCAGACGTGAACGACAAAAAGAATACAAAAAAGACAATTTAGAGGAAACATCGGTCGACAAGCAGCTGGCTAGAAAATCTTGACAGATGTGCACAGTCAAACACTTCACTGGGGGAACATAAAACACAAACTGTATAATATTTTTTACAAAACATGCATGCACAGCTGGAATAGAAAATAAACATTTGAATATTTTGCACCTTAAGTAATAAGTAAATCACTGATCTTTATCTTTGAACATCCACCCAAAGGTTCAGTTTATATACATTACTCCCACAAATAGCTCAGACAGTAGAAGAGGAGAAAGGCCAAATAGGAGGTTTACAGATGTGGTGGAGGAGGATGTGTGTGAGGTTGGTGTGACAGATGAAGATGCAGAGAACAGAGATGGGTGATCTCTAAAGGAAGCAGCTGACAGAAGAAGAAGAAGAACTACCACAAATAGCTCATCTGAAGTTCTTGAGAAGAACAGAAAGCACCACCATAAAGTTCAAGGAATCTCAACGCATCAATGCCTTAGTCATTTAATTTGATGATAAAATGAGTAAAACCTCCAACATTATGTTTTTTGGCCATGAGATTCTGCAGAATTGAGTTTATTTACAGCAGCAGCTCCTCATCTATACCTGCAACACTTTCCCTTCTCCTGTCAGGATGATTGTGCTGCAGTGTGAATACTGCAAGCTGTGCAGGGATGAGGGCCTATGAAAGGGTCAGCTTCACTTCCTGTGACCGCTGAGGCTTAAAGTAGAGCAAAGGCAACCCTTCGTTCTTAAGTCCGGCCCCATCGGCCCATCTGAGGGCCGTCACCAATGATAAGCTTCCAGCGTGGGGAGATTACAGCCTATTAGCACAGAGACAGATGACCAGTGGTAACCTCTCTTTGGATTTATTTTTATTTAAATGCTTTTCTTTATCTTACATCACATCTTGCATTGAATTTTTGTTTCTTTTATTTATTATTTTAACCATCAATGCTTCTTTATCCATGAGCAGCACCTTCTCCAACTCACTCTCCTCCTCACCTCTCCGTACCATTGCTCTACTCAGACCACCCTCCAGAAGTCAAAACCACTACATCTTCATGTCACTGACACTAAGAGATAACTGTCCAGACACTGCAACATCCTGTGCACTCCTGAACTCATATGCAGCAGGTGACAACAATTGCAAATCAAAAAACCAAAACTAGATAATGAAACACGCTGAAACAAGCTGGAGCATTAAGAAATGCTATTTATACAATCAGAAACGCACCACTGAAGTAAGACACAGAGCGATCAAAGCCTAAAAATGCTAGTTAGGTAAAAGGTCTATACTATAACTGCAGAACGGTTAAAGCAGCTGTGGTTTCAACAGCAGCAACTTACACAGGCGTCGAAGGCAGCCGGGCAGCTTGTGAGGTGTGTAAATGTGTATGTGTGTAGTGTGTCAAGGGGCCTCAGGAGAATATCACAATCAGTCTGTGCCAACTACTGATTACCTGCCACCGGCCAGATTAAGCTGAGGCAAGGAAGTGGAGGGCAGCGAGATGCGTTTTGGCCTAGTCTGGGCCTCCGTATCACACCACCCTCAGCTCGACAGACGCTGCACTCTCTCACCACACCCACCCTACCCCTCCCTCCACCACTCTCTCTTTCTGACTCCCTACCTACTAGCTAAACCTGCAGCGCTCATCTGCTCTTCCACTAACACACACAAAGACACGCACACTGTGTAAATGATGCACTGTATACATTACACAAACGTGTAGGCATACACATGCAAATGGCCCCTTATGCTCTTTTGACATACGCACACATACACAGATCACGCACGGCACTGAGGCTGCTCCCAGTTTGATTTGACTATCAAAGTCAGAGGAAAGTAAGGCTTGTGGATCTCAGCCTGGGGCGGACTGAGACATTTTTGTCAAGATTATGAGATTATTTTATGCAAAGACAAAGTAAAAAGTTAAGCTTTTGTTAAATTGCGCATACAAGTGTGTATGAGCTTTGTGTCATTTGTGGTTGTTAGTCGTAAAAAGATAGAGAGATAAAGTGACATTTTACCAATTAACCAGGCTTCTTTAAAGGTTTTCTCCTAGTATAAGTGGAATAAACCCAATCATATATTTAAAAATAGAGCAGCTTGGGTATGTCAGCATCAGTCTGTCCTGGTTCAGCACTTTAGGCTGAGCCATTACTGCCCTGCATCCCACAATAAGAGAGCAGAGGAAGCACTGAATGCTGACACAGCAATAAGCCACTCAGAGGAAAAGATGCCATGTGGATCTGCACTGACTGATATCATTGATCACACTGTAATTAAGACTAAGAGGGCAGTGTGTGTACAGTAAAAAGATTTTTCCTGAAAGTATAAAAAAAGAATCACTGTAAATCCATCCATTATCCTAAATGTACAAGAATGTGTCTTGATGTACTAAATACATTTATCCTGTCATAACCTCTTTCTGTTTCAACCAATTACCTGCCCCGTCTTCAATCCTAGCACAATCCATTTATAACAAAAAACTCAATAACAGGTTTAAATAACAAAAAAGGCAAAGTGTATTAGTTAAGTCATTAAATATGTCGGTGGGCGTGTGCTATGTTAATGACACTGGCTGTGGACACTGACACCTCATTGGTTGCTTTGTGCCAGAGTGCAGGTAAATCCACCGCCATACCTTTAATTAAAAATTGAGGAGGGAAAAAGAATAAGCTTACACACTGTGTAGGACTACAATAGGTGAGGAGGTGATTAAAATGAATTATTTATAGTGGGGAGCAGCAGGGTGCTGGGATGCGGTGCCAGGTTAAAGGCGTAATGAGTCTCCCCAGTGGTGGTCCAGCACTTCAGTCCGCCCGGTTTGTTTTAAACTAGTTTGACTGTCAGTTATTAAATATGCAACATATGCAAACTTTAATATTAATGCACCAACTAAAACCCCAGCTGTTACTGATTGTGCGTCACTTAGCAACCGTGCAGCCAAGACCTAGACTCCTCGGCGGAAGAATAAACATTTAGCAGCACGCCGCGTTAAAAACCGATGTTTCTTTTGTGCCATGCTGTAAGCTGCACTACCCCACCTCCTCCTCACGCTAAGCTACTGTTTAATGCTGTGAGCGCTCAGTAAACCGACGGGGGGGTTGGTGTAGGTTACAGCAGAGCATGGTGAGCTCCCTCCTCACCAGCACGCCACAGGATTTCAGCACCCCCTCGCTCCTGGACAGCTCCGTCCAATCAGCTGCGTCTTTTCGAAGCGCGTCACCCTTCCTCATCCTCCTCATCCTCCCCTCCTCCATCCCTGAGGCATGGCGGAGGACATCACGGGCAAAATGCTGACTTCACAACCGGCTTCTTGGCAAACTGATGTGTTATATTCCGAATAAAAGCGTAAAACGTGCACAGCTTCCTCTAGGTGGAAACTCGCTAAGAGGAGGTTTTCAAACGCAGGCTGTTGGGAGGGTTTTAAATGACGAGTGCGCACAATGTCACACGACCTTAGCGGCCGACCGGCCTCAAACGCACACGTTTCTATCTCCACTGGCTCATTGTTATAGTCAGATTGTTGGATTTGAATCTATCTTTACTTTAAGACACAAACTCGGGCACAAATATTCACTGCGGAACGATCCACACGAACGCAGCCGCATGGCAGCGTGTCCACGCCACTGTACCTGCTCAGAGGAAAAGCCGACCTGAAGCATCCCTCGATGAATGGCCCAATAACCCAGATATACTGAGGTAGAAACTGAAGCACCGGAGCCGGAGCTGGAGCCTGCTGTGCTGAGATATTAGAAGTATCGAGCTCACACACGTGTAGTCAGAAATATTTAAAATGGGACTTGCGACACTACGTGCGACTAAAGCGCCAAATGCAGCATTAGAAAAAAGATTTAGCGAAGGATAAAGTGAGTTCAGTTAAAACGAGGTGGAAACGTCACAGCCGCTGATAAATGAAAAAGCCGGCAGTGAATGAAGCACAATGTGGCTCGGCCCCTGCGAGACAGGTGCATCCCCTTTAGCCCAGCCCAGCGATGCTGAACGATGAAAAATGAATGAAATGCACGGAACAAAGATCCAGCACTCACCTAATATAATCCAAAGCGACCCAGAGACCAGCACGAATGCGAGCATGTCTTTCTCATTGAGTCAGCTGTCCCGGTGCAGGAGCGGCTCAGAACTGCAGCATCGACTGCAGCAAGTCGCAATCTGGGAGATTAAGGAGGGGGGCGACAATATATGTGAGGCAGAGCACGGTGGGGGAGCGGGACAAGGGGGGATGGCAATGTCCAGCGGGTTTTTCTGTGCAGCTTTCGCCTGAAAAAACGGAATGTGTTGACTGAAGAAACAACCCGACGGCCTATTGCAGCATCCTTCCGCCGCGTGGATTTTCCACCTTCGCCTAGTTGGCTGCTGCGCAATGGCAGACACCACTGCTGAAATTAAAGGACTCAGCGGTCGGATGGGGGATGTGATCGATTGCAGGGCTACTGGAGATGAGACGCCTGTTACTGATGCGACCATAAAACACAACCTTTTCTTTCATTCTTATATTTATTGTCAAATATTCTCAAAGCCTTTTTGAAAATGTCCCCAAATCTTTAATATAGTTTAAGCATTTTAAACTCATATATTTATATAAAATGTACAAATATTCATCTAAACTGCTGGTGTGTAAAGTCTGTATCTTTTTACCATTTTTGATATTGATTTATTTCAAAAGGAATTTGGTACATCACACAGTGCACTCTAGCCCTTCCTGCAGCTGAGCACAGCTCTGACACAGGCTTTGCATCACGCTCACGTGGTTCAGGAAGACACTCCCAATGAACTAAAGTAACCTTGAGAAAGGCTAACACAGTGAGCTGATGAGTGCATGGATGGCGCACACATCTCCGCTGGACAAGGACATTTAAATGTAATTTTAAACGAGAGTGTACTTCGGATATTTTTGCGGCGCTGTGCGTCTCATTGTCATTAAATTGAATGTCAGCACCTCCAGGCTCCACTTGTAAATGCATCACAAATGACTTTTAATCTCCTCCTGTGTCTGTAATTAAACACACATCCATCTGGTAACTAACTATCTATCTATCTATCTATCTATCTATCTATCTATCTATCTATCTATCTATCTATCTATCTATCTATCTATCTATATATATATGTGTGTGTATATATATGATGAGATGGATAGACAGATAGATGGATAGACAGATAGATACATATATACATATACATATATATATGTGTGTGTATGTATATATATATATACACACACACACACACACATATATATATGTATATGTATCTATCTGTCTATCCATCTCTCTCTCTCTCTCTCTCTCTCTCTATATATATATATATATACATATACATATACATTACATTTTGAAAGCATCCAAGCAAGTCAAATGTATCTAATATTTCATCTTCTTCAATGCTTTTTCAACAGGGACTCTCCAGTAGTGACCCACATGCTTACTGTCTTATTGTGCTGCCGTCACGTGACTGACCTTATTAAACGGGTCACTTGTCAGGACCTCCAATCTGTCACTTGCAGCAGTGCCACCCGTCACCTTTCTGCTCTTCCGCTTCTTCCTCTCTGAGAGAAAACACACAAGTCCAGAGGCAAAGAATGGCTCTGTTTACTAAGATAAATAATCACTGATG
>OMLM01002038.1:17465-29452 GCA_900302695.1 Helostoma temminkii | reverse complement strand
GTATTTCTCCAGACCTGAGGTGATGTCTTCAAGTTGCTTACTTTTGTCTTTGCAGTGGAAAAAATCTACAAGAAGATCGGTGATGATGTTGTGCTTAAACCAGGTGATATGCCCGACCCCATCAACAGCATCGTGTGGAAAGAAGGTCCTAACCTTGCTATCCTTTGGGAAGGACATGAAGTTGACAGTTATCGTCAGTTTGCAGGTAGAGCACTCCTAGTTTAGCTAAACTCTCTGGTGTGTGTTGGTTTTATGGTGCAGTGGTTCAGCGATTAATTATCTGTGAGTTCACGACTTCTGTGGAAAATCTAACTTTATCTATGTTTGCAGAGCGTGGTAGCCTGAACACTGCAACAGGAGAGATGACAATCAGAGGACTGACTCCAAATGACAGTGCAGTGTACTCTGTAGAAATTAACAGTAGAAAGGCAGCTGAATTTGATCTCATAGTCATCTGTAAGTAGATAAATCACACACTGTTCTGTGGGATTTTAGGCAATTTTTTATTTGTTTGATTTCAGTTTTGAGACAGAAATGAAAATAAATGTTCATCATGACGTCTTTTCTTTTTCCTAACAACAGCTGCTGTACCTGTACCCACTGTTACTGAGTCCTGTGATGAGAAGAAAACCAGCTGCATGTTGACTTGTGAAGGAAACACCACAGGTGCTGGACAAGTTGTCTACAAATGGAACGACGAAGAGACAGAAACTTCAGAGAACACGAAAAAAATTACAAAGGTATTATATACTTTATATTGTGATAATGCAGTTCTTCTATACACAGGATGTTTTCTTAAAATAATAAATAATTTAAATAAATAATAATTTTATTTCACTTTTCTCAGAGGTGTCCATTAACATGCTCATTATGTAAATACATTATAATATTAGTCAACTTCCACATGGAAATGTTCCAAGCTTTCAGTAATTGTGTATTGTCATAAAGCTTTGTCCGAATGTTGTCAAACCAAATTAACACACAGGTGTTGAACCTGCATCGTCCACATGAACCACAGGTTGTTAATACTGAGACACCACGAAGAGACAATGTGAAGCTCATACAGAAGAGATCCTGTTAAACCACAGCAGAAAACAGAGCTGTTCATTTCCCTGCTCAATAAACTCAGCCTAGCTTCCTGTTTTCTTCTGTCTTATGATGCAAAACGTGACTAATATACTATTACATTACAGTATTATTAAACCAGTATTACTGGTTTCTGTGGTGC
Organism: Helostoma temminkii; assembly: GCA_900302695.1. Lineage (NCBI taxonomy): Eukaryota > Metazoa > Chordata > Actinopteri > Anabantiformes > Helostomatidae > Helostoma > Helostoma temminkii. Next base: position 28,224 of record OMLM01002038.1, on the reverse strand, counting down.
TCAGTTCTCCCTGTTGTAACTGCTGTTAAACGCACAACTGAAGCATTTACATTTTTAAAGCGTGTAAACAATCAGCTGTGGGCCATGTTGCAGCCGCCTCAGTGTTTAATTATGATAAAAATACAAACACATAAACAGTTTGTTTACTTGCACTGAAGTAACCAGGTTACAGTCGCCTTTCTCTAGTAAGCTGACTTCTTAACTGTCATGTAAATGGGAAACTGGGTTACCTACTACTACTTGGAGAACTTGGCTTACTGCGCCATGTAAACACGTAAACAGGTTTCTAATCAGCTTTTTAGAAGAGCACATGTGCATAACAAAGGCTGGATGCCTCCCCCCTTTACTGCATTTAGCAGAGTGGAGCAGCTCATGTTACTGTTTTAATGTAATATTTAATATTTTGTTCAACTCCTAGGATGACAGTTCAAATATAAGACTGTTAAGCTGTGAGCTGAAGAATCCAGTCAGTCAGAGGAGCAGTGAACCCATCCACAACCCTCTCTTCAACAAACCACCACCACCAACAACAACAACAACAGGTTGTGAGTTACCACTATGAAACTGTTAAACCTTTTAGAAATTAGTGAAACAAATAAAATGTGACATATGAAATATATTTTTCACATTACCTAAATAAGAGTGTTTTCATAAAAGTAACATTTTTATTACTTTATAGCACCAGGAGATGGACCGTCTCTAAATATTAAGAATGGAGTCACAGTTTTTGTTTGTCTGCTGGTGTTTTTACTGCTGCTGGCTGTCATACACAGATGTAAAGCAGGTGAGAAGTCATCATATTGTATTTATTAACATGAACAAGCTGATGTTTCTCTTTCATTCCTGTAATAATTTGTTTTCTGAGACACATTTTAATTGTTCGTTTTTCTTTCAGGGATGTGCTTCTATGAAAAAGGTAAGTGTTTTAAAGTAATGAAGCGTTTAAAAACACAAACACTATGAAGTTTGGTAGTTTGTCTTTACATTTCTCCAGCAGTGTCACGTAGCTTCATGTGCAAAAAGACATCACAGGTGCTGGTGACTCAGGATTTTACAAACAAAAAAAGATATTGTTCAGTCTATTTGCTGTCTTGTGATGGATAGTTTAGTCAGATTAAAGCAGAACACCATGTTTTGAGTAAACAAATCCAACTAAAGGTACATGAAATGGCTTTAAACAGACATATAAATAATAATAATGATAATAATAATAATAATGTCAAAGTGTTTCTCCTCATTCATGCACTTTGACAGTAGGTGACCTTGTTCAATTATATATTTTTCCCACTTCTATAAACAAATATTTCCTTTCACGCTAATTACATTTCCAATCTAAAACCACTATGTCCTTAGATATAAGCTTTATCTCATAAAAAAAAAAAATTAATACTGGCTGCTTATATATTTGTGCTGTGGTTCTCTCTTTGCAGACTCTTTTCCTTGGGAAAGAGGTCAGTACCTAAAATGCCTTATTCCCATCATTTCTCACTCAGACATCGTTGGCAGTGTTTCCTTTTTCTGTTGTATTTTCTATTAATGTTACTTTTGTCCTCTATTTCAGACTTCTGGAGGAAGAACGAGAAGAACAAGAAGACATGTAAGTGTTAACCCATTTTCTGTATTTCTGTCCGGTTTGTTACATTATGATAATTAAAGTTGAATCTGTCAATCATCCAGCTAAAGCTAAGGACACCAAAACTGATCCAGAGAAGAAACTAATCGAAGGTAAAATAGTCTGCGTTTATTCACTTAAAACAATATATCGCTCTCTGAAAATGTCTTTAAGGTTATAGTTTTATGTTACATTGACGCTTCTTTCCTTTTGACATTTGGCAGCGGAAACACCAGTTTGACATAGACTGACAAACAACAGCGAGTCAGGACCGATCGAATGTGAAACCAGATCTGAAAATTGAAGATTGAACACAGATCGAGTGTGATATTATTCCTGTTATGCAGCAAGTTTTAGTATATCTACATGTATGTGTCCTGTGATTATAGTACACATGCTCAAAATCTCTTAACCCTATAATGCCATTTGTATTATATTTGAATCTTTTGATCAAATAACTGTCATAGACTTCTGATGTATGAAATGTAATACATCAAAAATCTCACTTTTTTTTTTTTTTTTTTTTTTGAACAAAGGGTGCAAAACACACTCCAGTTAAAAAAACAGGATGATTTGGCTATTATTTGTTGGACAAGGCATTAAATGGTTAATAGTAGGATCAAGGTTTTCAGTATTTTCTTGGCTTGTGAAGCCACAAACTGACTAAAACATCGTTGCTGAGAAGACATTCAATTTGCAGATGAACTATGTTTTTTCTGCCAGCTACTTTCTGGTGGGACCTGATTTAAGTCTTGTGTTAAAACATTTAAAAACCACCGGGTAATTGAACAGTTAGGTTTATTAGAATGAGATGGACAAAAAGACTACAGTGCAGAAATGCAGTACATAGCCACAGAGAGAGACTGATCGGAAACGTTTGTTTCTGGATTCTCCAACAAGGCAGAGGAAAATTTAAACGGTGCTAGGAAGGAAGTGTGAAAGTAGAAACCGCTCAACTTTTCTGACCTGATGACCTTTTCCTGTAGCACAAACATTAGGCCACATGGGAAGTTTTCACGTGAGCATATTAGTGGAAAAGGCACTACATTAAACTTTAAACAATACTAGGAAGCCTGACAGACAACATACCTGACACCAACTGGTACCACAACCTCGTTTTAATCAAGCAGTTCGTGGGAGGAACTGGACTGACAGCGGCAGGGGAAAGGGTGTCCATTGTGTAGTTTGGACTCAATCAGTAGATAAAACAGGGTACGGTACTGTACTGACGATTGAGCAGCACTTACTAGGTGAGTACGGGAGTTTTTCAGTTTGAACAAAGTCAGTGCTTTAATTTTCTTTTATTGTTGAATGCTCTTTAGATGCCAATTGCTTATGTAACTTGTCGTCTCTGCTTTATACAGAAAAGTTTAAATGTTTTGTGTTTACTGGACTCTTCTTCTGAAGAGCCTCTTTTTGTTTATAGTTTGTACAGTATACATACTTACAAGTTTCACATTATGTATGTTATTTGTGTGTTGTTTTTATCACATCAGCGTTAATGAACTGCAAACATTAAATAAAGTTGGAGACACTCTGTTTTTGTACAAAAGGCACTGACAGGTTCACTCTGTGGCAGTTTTAGGATATAAATATGTAAGAATGACAATGTTTTTTTGTAAGAGCTGTATTAAATAAAACTAAAACTACAAAAAATTAAAAAAAACCTTTTTGTGTTTTGTGTAATCTACGTTAGTCCTTCCCATTTTAATATGCATATACAATTTTTCTGCTTTAAATAACCAACTAAAATAATCATATTTCTAGTGTAGCTCACAATGAATACAGGCTTGAACCACTTGAGGGCAGCAAATGAAACGTATTGACTGATAACTGGTTGAGTCATGTGGACTGTATATGTGAGATCACTCTACAACAGCATGTAGAATAAAAAGCAGGCACAGCCACGGTTTTTGTATTTTTAATGTTGTGTGCTTGTTATTAATACACAAATTGTGCAGATAAAATCACATTTTTGTGTTGACAGGAAAGTAGAGGCTACAGGAGTGTAGAACAAATGCTTTAGTGCTTCCAAATGATTCTGCTTCACATGCTGAATATTTCATGTTTTCTGAAGATTTTCTATATTAAAAAGTTTTCACTGAGCTTTGCACACAACCATTACTTTATTTGTAGACATTTAAACAGCTGTTTTTTCAGGACAAATTGGGTGTTGTACATCTCCAGGGTAGAAGGACTATGCTGTAGATTTATCACATGACTGAGCTCAGCTGTAGAAACAGCCAAATAGAAAAAAAGCAGGAAAACAAAAATCAAAAGGCTCTTGGTCTTCCTGTGGTGTGCATGAAGAGCAGCTGACCAAACAACTTATGTCTTTGAACGTATTAAATAGCTGTGTGCTGGAAGCAAATGTAAAACTGAACCACTGAACTATAACAATAAGTTCTCAGTGCTACCAGCGATATTTAGTGGTAACCCATGGTAGTCATGCAGAACATATTGATATAATCTACTTATAAAGACCACTTTATCAATGTTTAAGTAATTACTTTATATTTAAATATCAGTTAATTCTTCCTGACAGCGAATAATCTGCAGTGGGATATTCACATATGTGAATACTGCCTTCATCGTGAACGAGAAAATGTGTTTTAATGAAAAGTCCAAACAAATGAGCATGGCGCTTTTTATTCAATAAACATTTATTTGTGAATAAAAATAAACGTCTGATTAAAGTCTATTTTCCTTTGTACAGAATTTTTACAGTCACAGTTAACAATTTCTCAGCATTAATGCTCAAAATAAAAACATTATACATTCTTAATGTAATCCAACTCAAAACTGTAAAATTTAAACATATATGTTGCTTTTTAAGCAAACAAATACGATCATTTCCTAAAATCCGCTGAATGTTTGCTCTGTAGTTCCTGTTGCATTAAGTAACACTGCATTCCTATGTGTTCTACAGGACTCAGACAAGTGCTTGCTCCAGTTTTAATTAATGATAAAGTAGCTGTGCTCTGACCCAAAAAGAGGACGACCTAGTGTTGGCAGTTTGAGCCCTTATTTGTGGTCGTTCATTTGCCAAAAGTCAGACAAACTCACAAGCCACAGGGAGAATTAGCAGCGAGGTCACTGAGTGAAATACTGCTGAAATAGTAGGTAAAAATAACTATGTTAAACAAATTCAGTTATAAATCTAGAATAATTGCTAAAAAAAAAAAAAAAAATCAAGTATCGGTAAAAATGTGTATAAACATTATTTTCACATGACCATGTCTGCATTATAAAATCATTCACCAGTGAAATCACAAACCACACACTGCATCACCTGTGCAGTTTACAGCTTCAGATAAAGAACTGATATATCTAGTCTGATTTTCTGACAATGGGATGTAAAAATATGTAAAAAGTAATTATACTGATGTGGTCATTTTGTTGCAAACTGCATTAACACAATAATTGTTAAACATTACGCACAAGACTATGAATGATACATGTAAATGTTGTGTTGATGTCTTGTATTTCACTATAATTGCTAGTGATCACATAGTAATCATGAACTTTAGACTGAAGGGCAAACACTGCCACTGATAGGACTGTATGTTCCAGCTGATTCCTTAAAATAACAACTCAGATTTTGTCCTAAAATGGTCCCGATCTGTCTGTGCAATCATCATTACTTCAGCGTAGTGTCACTTAGTGCTTTGCATTGAATAAAACAGAGCTTAAATGTCTTCTCACAGATACAAGTCTCGTACAACCAACAACAAAACAAAACAAACTCTCCTAAGATGTTGAGACGCCTGCAGCCTGTCTGGCGTGTCTGTGCTTTCTCTAGCAGATGAGGCACTTTTATGATTCTATGAACACTGAAGGAACATCTCCATCAGCATCAGAGGTTTAAAAAGACTGATCCTGCTCAGTCTGAAGAGCTTATAGCAAAGTCTACGCTCTATGTAATATCTTGGTGCAATACAGTAAAGATGAAGCAATTCTTGATGTTATGCTTTGACACTTTTACCATTAGACAAATGTTCTTCCTCTGAATTTACTGCCACAGGGCTGAGCTCTGTGGGTGACGCCGGGTCACTAGACCCTGTTCCTCCCCTTCTGTAGTGACGGAAGATGACCACAGCTGCACACACCAGGTAGGTGACTGTAAGAATGGTGAAGTAAATGAAGTACACATGGAACTGGAAAAAGAAAAAAGAAATTAGATCTTCAAGTAATTATCTACACAGATCAGACAATTCCAAGAAAAAAAATCATAAAAATACAAAAAGCACACTTATGTAAAATAGTCAGCCTATAGCAGAAACTCTGCACTGTACAGTACACTGATCCTGACTCACTGTAACTAGTTTGTTAGCTGCTGCATTACTGCAATAGTTCTCCTTTCCCCTCTTTTCATGTCACTTATTTTCTAAATCGATCTTACTAATGTGAATCTGAACTGAAAGACTAGAAGTACTGTTGTTTTATTAAAACATCTGATTTGTAGGTTTTTATCACAGCATCAACATCACTTCATGAACATCAGTTTTCAGCTTGTTTGATGAGACAGAAAATCTACTTTAAAATTTAACCTCCATTTTGCTCTGTACTTTTATTGTATCAGTTTTTACAAATACTGTCTTCATCAAATGAGTCTAGCTATTCATTTAGATTTATGAACGACTTCCCTTAAACCTTCCTTTAACTCTATGGATCTAGTCAGTTTTTGATCTAATGTCAGTTTTACCTGAGCATGCACATCCAGAGCCAGGCCCCTCTTGTCAGAAAATATCAGGTTGATGATGCTCTTCAGTATGGTCCCCAGGAAAGTGTTGATGCCAAACACCAGCGCACAGAGCTCCCTGTTGAGTGACGATGCGATCTGGAAACTACGGACACATGATCACAGACTGATGAGGATGACACTTCAGACTCATCATACTAAAAAAAACTGAGCGCTTGCTGTATGTTACAGTTTGTTCATTATATTTGCTATGTCAGGGGTGTACAGTTCCTCTGTGTGTGACAGTTTCATTTAATTTTCCACCTGACACTGCACAAAACTCTCTGAATATTTTGTTTCACTTTACATGATATTTGTTTACTGCTGCTACAGGAAAAACAAATCTCCAAATTACTATCATGATATAGGTGCACGTTGCCTGCCTGCTTGTGTAAATCATCACAGTTTCTACTTTTTTCATCAGTAATTGTTGTAGTTTTATATTTAAACAGTAAAAAATGAATGTTAATTGGTACTCACGTGGCGATTGGCACCAGGAACTGGTAGAAGCCTCTGAAGATGACGTAGGCGATGTAGCAGACCCAGATGTTGTCTGTGGTTCCCATGAGGAGCAGCAGACCCGCCTGCACAGCTGTGATGACACCAATGACCAGTTCAGACCAGAGGTTCCACCGGATTTTCACAAAACCGGCCATGAAGGACGTCATTGCGCCTGGATAAAGATACAGATGAGTTAGAAGTCTGTTAATTAGGATTAAGATCAAAAGTTCTGAAACTTTATTCACACAATTTGCTTATAACAAGCATGAAATTAAATTATCTCAATGTAACATTATCTCATGTCTTTTTGATTAGCATATTTGAGATAAAAAGTCAATCAAGCGCTAATAAGTAACCAGTACTACTACAAGGAATCATGTTTATCATACAGCTTCTATGAAATTTGGTTTTATAACTTTTTACAGCTTACACGTGGTCTCCAGGCTACTTAAAAGGCTCCAGGCTACCTTTGTGCTTTACATCTGCTTAAAGGCAGTTAATATCTATATTTACTTCACAGTAAATGTGTTCACATTCCTCACAGTTTTAAAACTGTAAAGCGTCTAAAGCATTTGAGGTGTCTTGCACTGAATTAATGTTGAATACTCAAAGTTCCCCAAAACAAAGAGACGGATTGTCCCCATTGTTTGTATCTAAATTTAGAGCTGGTGTTGCATGCGAACAAAAGTGTGGAGGACTTTGAAACAGACACCCTGCTGAGTGAGCTACATGAGCACAAAGCATGAACTTGAGATAAGACTTCAAAAACCCAAAGTTATTCTCCAAACATGTCTCACTCAGTAAGGTAGACGCTGCCTCCACTCCCCCGTTGTACACGTTCTTGTTCTCAGTGACTGGGTAGACTTTGTTCCACAGGATGTGGACGTAGAACAGCACCAGGTAGTACCCTGTGGAGTTGAATATCCACCACAGGGACCAGAGCCTCAGGTTGGGTCTCTTCACCACGTTTCTCACCTCCAGCAGCATCTCCACAAGGACAGAATCCTTCCAGCGTGATGAAGTGCAGGCAGAGGTGGCTTTGGGCGGCACGCTGGCTTTGGGGTTCATTTTGTCCAGTTCTTCTTTTGCTGCAACTTCCTTTTGCTCCTGAGTCTGCGTCCGGTTAAAAAACAAGGAGCGTTTAGGCCAGGGCAGGCACATGGAGAGCAGCAGGCCGAAGCTGACAAAACCCAATGATATAGCACTGAGGGTGTAGAAGCTGATGTTGCCCAGAGACAAGCAGAGCTGACCCAACACTGAGCTGATGAACACCCCCAAAAGCACAGATGACCGTGAGTATCCAGCCACACGCTGGTAGAGGACTGGGCTGACCAGGGAAAAGATATAGGAGGAGTAGGCCACGCGACACGCCATGGTGATGCCATAGAAGAACTCCATAAACTGCATCTGGATGAGGGTGCTGCCCAGAAGCAGAATGAGCCAGATGACCACCTGACTGATGCCCTGGATGATCAGCACTGGCTTGTAGCGCAGAAGATCAGTCAGCAGGAACGCTGGCACCAGCACGGCCATGTAGGAGTACGTCAGCACAGGAGTGATCTCATTGGTCACCTGGTGAAGACAGTGAGGTGTTTAATATACCAACTCTTCTCTGTTGGGAAGACGCTTAGTGTCATAACTAACACCCTGTAATAATTTAATGTAGCAGTTGATTGACTTGCATCACATAAAGTTCTGGAGTCCAAAGTAATAATTTCATGCAAACGGGAATTTAAAACCATCAGTTACTGATATCTTTGAGTTTTAAGCTGCAACTAATTATTTTCTCCACTAAATGTCACGCTATAGAAGTGGAGACACCACCATGATGATACTTAATATAACCATGAAATGTGTTTTCACTGCTGTTCTGACTGACGTGATTTGTCAGCTTTTAAATTTGACTTTTACCACATTTGATTTCATGGTAGTAAAACTGGTCTTGATAATGCTGAGCTAAGCACATAATCACATAAGATAACAGATAAGGTTAATAGTTTTCTTCATGGAGTGTGTGGGACAATTAGGCCAAATGGGTCCATGAGAAATCTCAGCTCCCAACCTAATATTCTGGGTTTTCTTCAGCTTTGACAAATGCTGTAAAACGTTTTGTTTTCTCTCAATTAAACTTTGGTAAGTGATCATGGTCAACTGAAAGCAAACAAATGTTGATTTATCCCATTCTACAGGTCAGTCTGCTGAATCTTTTTAATCTTTTCTTGATTATAAACCTTCTGTGACTAATTGAACTGAACCAGTTTGGAGGAATGTGAACTTTGTCCACAGTAACAAGGATCAGCCAACTCCCTACAGAGCACTCTTAAACCTACAGTGCAATGAGTGCTAAACTGCATGGACGAATACCAGTCAAAGAGTCAAACTCTAATGCAAACCTTCAGCCTGTTCTTATGTGTTCTACATATGAGCTTTTTGCTAAACACAACTGGAGTGTCTCCAGTATTAATTCCACATGTGGCAAATAATCACACCACTAACCTGTTCCCTGGTGAAGTTCTTCTCAGAGCTCAGCAGATTTGGTGTGATGAAGGGCTCCCCAGGTTTTATCGATGCCATAAATCCATAAAAACACAAGAATATCACAGCCCACTTCCACTTTCTGGGCTCCTTGGTTTCCCCTGGGGGATTTTCAGAAGGAGACGCAGCCTCAGAAGCAGAGACAGCCATTCCTACGTCTCCATGTCCCTCGATGTCTTCAGGTGCAGGCACTTTCATGTCTGTCTCTTTCTCGCCGTCTGATCGGTCCCCACTTCCTGCTGTATCGTCCACTACCATCGTGTCTGCTGGTTTGTGGACCACACCGAGATGCAGAATAAGTTTTTTGCTGTCAAATCACCATGTGATGTTTTGTTTTGATGTGGAAAAACTGCTGACTCCCTGCTTGTAGCAAACAAATAAACTGTCTGGATTGAAACTTCAAGTGTCGTTTTCTCTAAACTCTTCTGCGCGGAGAAGACTGGAATGACGAAAAATGATTATTTAACAGGGCGATAACAAGGTAGTTAAAATGCTACATGCTGTTGTTTGCATGGAAGAGAAAATGTTGACCTCTGCTTCATCCCACACACTGATATTGTCTTACTGCAAGCTATCCAGCAGCTGAGTGTGGTGTCATTGTTAACCTGAAAACATAACAGTGTTGTCAGTCAGTCACGCCATAATGACACTGTGCAGGTACTGCCGCTGCCTGTCATTAGTACTAATTGTACAAGTTAACAAAACTCTATTTACAGAAACAAACCTGTGTTTGCAGTTTTTAAGTCATCCGAAACCTGAGCACAACTGTGCCACAGAATGCCACAATGTGCTCAACTCTTATTTTCATCATAAATTATTATTTATTTATTGTTTATAAAACAGAACAATGGCAATCATGTGCTCAAGTGTTAGTGTTGCCTGTTTTTGCTGCTTTTCTTTGTCCTACATCAGAGAAATGTGACTATCTTTGGATTTAAAATCTCTGGCTGAATAAAGCAAATCCATCTGAATTATTCTCCTTTAGCTGAGGGAATTTATAACAGCATTTCTTCACCATTTTCTTACAAATTACAGGCACACTGAATACCACAAAATAAATATGTGTTGCAGCCCTGGTATTCTTATTCAAACATGTTGGTCAAACTGTAACTGAGTTAATAATCACAGTAGCTTTACTGTAATATTTATTTTATCTGAAAACTAGGTCAAATTAATTACACCCCATGACTTCAGTTACGTGTCAAAAGCAAACTACTCAACTAAATAAAACATAAAATAATTAAAATCTTACTTTTACATTAGCTGACAATGTGCTAAATCAGTAGGTTTTGGTTGGGTTGTTTGTGTATAATAACAACCCAAAAATGGGTTAAGAGTAATTTCTACCACTGCTACTATTTGACAGCTAA
>OMLM01002034.1:22920-38054 GCA_900302695.1 Helostoma temminkii | reverse complement strand
TGGAGTATTGTGTTGACGTCAGGGATTAATATGTGGGAGACTCCACTGTAGTGTACAGTAAATTCCTAAAAATCTGTGATTAGATTAAAAGTCTCAACCTTTTTAATACAGATGTGATGTGCTGACAGTGGACAGTATGTCTTTTACTTTTCCCACAGGTGAAGGTGTGAACACGGTTGATATTTTGACAGAAATTACTGCAAATTCAAATATGTCTGAGTCTGTGCTTGTTTGGTTTTACAGTCAAGTCCAAAAATTTGTACCTTGTCTCCTAATTCTGTTTTCCCAGGGCTGGGAACTGGTTTTAAATTAGAATCTAATTAAAAAGTACCGGATACCCGTAACTAAAACTTAATTTCAGTCCTGCTTATCGTTTCTGTAACGTGTAGCTCCTGCTGCGCATGTCACTTGTTTATGAGCTGGCATGCATGGCCAACGACACAAGCTACAGCTGTGTGAAAGAGAGCGATGGACATGTTTGACACACACTGTCCAGCAGAGTTAAAACTCTCTCCTTCTGCTGATTGCAGCACAGCAGAGGAGATGTAAAAAAGGCATTGGGTGCACCATATCAACCAGCTAAGGAGACAAAAGGAGGATTTTTATGCATGGTTTAATGTTTTATTTTGAAAATTAACCAGATTCTGCGTTAGTTGTGTAGCTTTGCGTCCTGTTTGTCTCATTTGCCGAGCTGCTTCTGGGAGGCTGCGGGATCCAGTGGAAAACAGGCTTTACGGTCTTGGAGCCAGAATTTCTACGGTTAATCAGCCACTGGTGGCACCTCTCACATGCACTTCCAGTAGAGGCAGGACTAACTAAAACTAAACTAAACTCGCAGGATATATGTGGTAGAGTAGAGTGTAAAATATTTCCCCCGAACTGTGGTGAAAACATTGTGTTCACTGTGTACAGCGATTATGTTTGCTAGATTTTGATTGTTCTTACAGCTGAACATAAGGTGCTAATGTTAGCCTTTGTTAGCTTTAGCATTTAGCCAGCTAACTAGCATCAATTTGGATCTTTATAACAACGCTTTAGTTGAACTAGTTGGTCACAGTAATCCAGCGGTGGTGGTTTTTGGCACTAGACAAGCAAACTAGAGTTGGGGCTGCTCTGGAACCAGTTTTCCTGGCACAGAGCTGGTTCTCTGGCTTTTGAAACACAGAGCACTAGTTCAACGTTAAGCACTGGCTTGTGTCTCAGCTGGTTAAACCCTTTTCCAGTAGTTGATACAGCTGAACACAGTTTGTTCCCGTGTAACACAACTCTGACTTCAAAATCCTGTCTGAGCAATTAGTTCACACAGTGCTGCACTGAGATGTCAATGAAATAGCATTTTGATTAGTGACTAGAGTTGTGTGAAACGGAAAGGTCTATTCCGTAGTTTTGGGGTGACAAAGCTGTCCTAACTCTCCTCCAACACATCAGCTGACTGTATCTGAGCAAGCTTTTGGAAAGGCACCATTTCAACTGGCCCTCATTACAGTAAAAACTGTGTTTTCTTAGTGGGTGCTGGAACTTCTCAGTTGTTGTAAACACCAGACTCAATCAGAAATGCTGTGAGGACATGGAGTGAAACACCCCTGTCAGTTTGAAGAACAGCACCTCCAAACAATGGTTGTTTACCTGCCAGACGACGATCGGGGAAGGCAAGCATTTCAGGGCTGCAGCCAAATCTGAGCTGCACTTGGCTGGTGTGTTATTTCCCAGACTGGTTTTGTGTGTGTGTGTATGCTGGAGGTGTGTTTGTCTGGTCTGAGCTCAGGGCTGCTGGCTGGCAGGCAGGGGGAAGTTTCTCTGTGGCACTATGAGCATACAGAGGATGACCTAACACTCTGGTTCCTTCCTCTTCGGCCCCCACAAGTCCCTGAATTGTTTATTGCACCTCTGTGTGCTTTTGTAATTCAGTTTTAACAGCAGCCTCTGAGAAACTGCCCTAAGGTTCGAACACAGTTCAGAGCAGTTTGGAAACTTCAGAGAAGACTTTGGTTGGTTAAAGTTAAATTTAACCTGCCATTTTTAGTTTAGATTATATTACGTTAGATTGGATCACAGAAGCAGAGCAAATATGACATCAAAATTTGAAAACAACAGGATACTCACAACATTTTGAGTTCATGAGAGGCAACACCAGCACTGAAGTGACTTTGGACTGAGGCAGGTCAGTCTGCAGTGATCCAGTGATCCAGGTCATTGAGTTTGTTGGACGATGGAGACTGAGAAGTCCAATAGCAGCAGGGCCTTGTTTGCCTGTTCGTCCTCGCCAGCTGAAAACCATCCAGTTACACTGAATCAGGACTAAGTTCCTTTGGGCACGTCCCACTCTGATCCCTGATCAGCACAGATGACTCTATTTTACTGGAGAGACATTGTCTCACCAGGGTTTCTCAGCACTTCTCCTCAGCTTCTGGTGGATTTTGGATCTTCTGGAGTTTTTTTGGTGGATTTCATGTCTCTCTACTGGATCAGGAATGTGTTTTGCAGTGCTAATAGCTAGTAACTAATAGCATGCTAGCCGTTGCCATGTGTAAAAAGCAACCAAATAAAGTCGTCAAAAAGTCCTCACAAAAACACGGGGAATCAGAAAAATCCTAGTCAGTTCACTTCAGGAAAGCGCACAACATGAGTTGAAGAACCAATAAAAGCTAACACGGAGAAAGAAGCTGCTGTAGCTCTAAAAGAGTTTTTAAAATAATTTTAAAAGTTTTTTATGCAATCAAAACCGTTTTAGTTTAAACACGACACAAAACAAACCATCTGCCAAAAACCTTTGGTTGCAAACTGTTAATTTAACTTTTACATTATCTATTAATTAATATAATAGAGTTATTTCCATTGTTTGGAATTATTCTATATTTTAATTTAGTCTGTACATCAGTCCAGATGAAAAACTTGCTAAATTAGAACTAGATTTAGATTCTTATTGATGTGTTGACAGCTGCTTAAAGTAATAGCTAATGATAGGTTAACATTTATGCTTGTTAGTGTGTTCATGGAGCCCTGTTGTTAACCTCCTTGGGTTTTCAGACATAACTAGGCTTGTGTGATGTCACGTTGGACACTGGGTAGTCTTCATGTGCCTTTTACTGACAATAACAATTAGATGGATTAATTAAAATTGGTTTTAACGGCTCATGTGGTTTAGTGACTAAGGCTCAATTCCCACTTTGCTGAGATCTGATATTTTGATGTGTCTGTTCACACTATTATAAAATGTGACATATATCAGACTCCAATGTGAATTGACCACGGCCCTAAAGTGACTCGCAAGTGCACAATGAAAAGTAACGTGACGTCACGCATGTCGTGCACACTAAAATGAGCCTTGATTTCATTTGAAGCCGCTGTGTAGTGGTAAATCTATAGGTAAATGATAACGAGAAGAAGGATGCGGAGAAATAGAACAGCATTTTTAACAATGAACTTTTGTTTGTCATCATCTCACCAAAAGATATTTATGTATCACTTTATTTGTTGATAAACCAGAACAGCAGGGAATCTGCACTGTGTTTACCTTAAGGGGATTTCTTCTTCAGCTGGAAGTGGTGCAGGTTTAAATTATTGTGTTAGTGTGGGGTAAAGCTAAATGACTGTGGTGATAATAAAATCTAAAGATGATTACATCAAAGTGTTGTTGTATTGCAAAATGTGATGTTGTACGGTTGTAAACTTATTTTGTTCCATAATAATCATCAGAAACTTTACCAAAATTAACCAGTTAAGTGAGTCCTGGCAGACACTTTTATATAAGTGACTTACAAGTGAGATACACTTGTACCGGTCTCACGGACTTGTGGACTCGTGGACTCATGTTGTGAATCTTAATCTCAGACTCCTTGATGCCTGAAACTTCTATACAGTATCCAAAAAATCTGATATTTTATGTTGTAGGAGGACGTCCTGACATTTGCCTTTGTGTGAAGGCTTTACTTTAAGAAAGCCTTGGCGTGAGCTGTCCTTTAACTGTAGGCCTGGTGTGCTGTGTTTGGGGACAGCACCAGAGGTGGGTAGAGTAGCCTAAAATTGTACTGAAAAGACTACTCAAGTACTGAGTAACTGTTTGATCGTAATGTCTGATTTATTATTTTAGAAATGATGTAATCAGACAGACATAAATATAACATAATGTGTAAATTCTGGTATTTCCAAATACTAAAATAAAAACTGAGTAAAGATTTGTAACATCTTTACAAAATAACAAATTAAGGCACAAGAAACACAAATTTCCAAACTTCCCTTTCGTACAACATAAAGACTTAAAAACCATTACCTACTGTAATATATGTCTAAACCGTGCAAACTACTTCCAGTAACAAGATATGGTGTATATTCACTTGGCCTCCAAATGGCACAGCAGGCTCGTTGAGTTTTTGTATGCTGAAATGTCTGTTTGTTTTGGCAGACACAGTAGACACCACATTATATGGCTGTTTTTTTACACTAAGTGTAAGGAAAGCGCGCTTTGTTTGTGAAGCCAGTGGTGTTCATCCTCTTCACTTTTAGCATTGGGACAGTTGTCTCTGCTTTCATTCCCTGTCTTCTACATGTGAAAAGTTTGTGCTGCTAGTTTGACACAGTTTGTGTGCAGTCATGTGACTGCATCACTACGTCTGATTGGTGGACCACAGTCATGTGGTTATTGTTGCTACGTCTGATTGGTGAACCACAGTCATGTGGCGGCATCTCTCTGGCAAAAATAAAGCACATCTAATGTGTAGAATAAATGGTAAAAAACAAACACAAAAAACAAGTTGAGTGTAGCTCAATGTAGCAGTGTAAGAGCAGCGTTTCTTCTTCACAAATATACGCAAGTAAAAGTAAAAAGTATGATGTATTAAAACTACATTTAGAAGTAAAAATACCCAAGTATTATTTTTCACTGCTCTATTATTAAGTTACTTAAGTGCTTGTAGCCGTTCATGCTGCTATGTATGGCTGCAACGTTTGCAAAAATATCTAAAACAATGTGTTTGTGTTACTTTGGAATATTGAGTCCAGATTGATGGTCAGGAAATACAGTTGTATCCTTTGAAATTTAATTTTGCCCGAAGTGGATCATAATACGAGAGAGAGAGAAAGAAAATCTGATGTAGAGGAAAAACTCATGTTGTTCCAATACATCAACATGTGATGCAACAGTTGTAAAGTGTCAACATCGAGCCCGACTCCAGAAATCTGGATCACTGCCCAGATCGAGATTTCTTTCATCGATCTCAGTAGGATTTGTTTCCATTGACGGCTGTTTCTGTAGCTGCTAAAACCACAAAGGCAATTGGAGCTTTGGAGGCAGGATTAAAATCTGTGGCGTCACCTTGCTGCGTCACAGCCGGGACAATGAAGACGTGACGTCATTCAGGCCAAAACTCACCGTGACCAAACAGAAAATGACTAACATGAAACTAAGTGTCTGTATTGGGCTAATGTTGTACAGCACTGAGACACATTCCTGTAGATTTTGTACATTATCATGTTTAAACTGCTAAAGGCAGGTGGGTGTAGCAGGATGTAAACTGTTGGGGTCACTCTGTGTCTCCCTGCAGGTGAGTATATCAAGAACTGGCGACCGCGCTACTTTTTGCTGAAGACAGACGGCTCTTTCATTGGCTACAAGGACAAACCTCAGGACTCTGACCTGGCGTATCCCCTCAACAACTTCTCTGTAGCAAGTAAGGGACGAACAGATGATGTATTTTGTAAACTCAAAATAAACGTCTTTGTGTGACGGCCAACGTTTTCCTCTCTGACTTCCAGAATGTCAGCTGATGAAGACGGAGCGGCCCAAGCCGAACACCTTCATCATCCGCTGTCTGCAGTGGACCACCGTTATTGAGAGGACTTTTCACGTCGACACTCCCGACGAAAGGTGAGCCTTCATCATCCTCCTCCTCCTCTTCTGTCCTGGACCAGACTGCAGGGTTTTTGTGTTGAATTCTTCTCAGTGGACACAACAGGACTCAGTCAACACATGGAGAAGAAAGACAGGAAACATGGGTGTGGGGGGCTGAGGCTGGATGCCAAGTTGTGAAGGGTTTTGTTTCCAAAAACAATATATTGTATACATTATGGCTCGTTAGCTGATGCTTAGGGTTTGACAGAGAAGGTTTATAACAGTCTGCAGCTGCCTACATGTACAGTTCAGACTAGAAGTCATTTGGTCTGAGTAAATATGTAAGTTTGTAGATAATAAATGTCTAATGTTGTAGTGAAACAATCAGACAAGTATTTCTAACAACAGACACACTTTCAAATAGCCCATTTCCACCAACCCAGTTCCAGTTCTTCATGTTTCCACAGTCGAAGGACAGGCTCTTACAGTGATTACGTTCGATGCACTTTAATGTTAGCCAGTGTTAGCTTTAGCGGTTAGCTAGATAATTAGCAATAATTACTTTTACACGCTGCTTTTAAACATATCTAATAAATTATCAACTGATTTTCATCTTTAGAACAAAGCTGGTCACAACAGTCCAGCCTCCAGCCCCTGACGCAGTCAGTTCTTAGTTCTATTCCAGTTAAAACTTGGTACCAGGTTGGAACCAGTTTTTCAAAGAACTGGTGCAAAATTAAGCACCAGCACCAAACCAGTCTTGGAACCGGTTTGGTATAAAACGGGTATGTGTGAGCCCAGGTAGGAAGACAGCAGGTGTCTGGCATTGTACCTATTGTGTAACTTTGTGTCTCTACCCAGGGTCCCTACCTCACCAAAATCAAATCTATGGAGTCTGTTTCCCTAAGTGAGCACGCTGTGTTACATGGACAGTCATTTATTTGTGTGCTGCATGTGCGAACGCACATTCAGTCCATTCAGTGTCTGGACTTGGTAGTCTGGGGTCCAGTCTGGTTATAAAGTTAAAGTTACTCCATAACTCAATAAATGGAAGTTTAATGGTTTAAAATTTTTCAAGTCTCAGTGTGAATATCAGCAGAAATTAAGAAAAATGCTCCTTTCAACCCATCTGTTGTTTTGAGAAAAGCTACGGTCACCCTTGAAAGGAACACATCAAACACAAACAACAACTCTTCTGGTGATTTAATTAAATTTGTTGGTGTTGGTTCCTGTAGAGACGAGTGGGCCGAGGCCATCCAGATGGTAGCGGAGTCGCTGGCCAAACAGGAGGAGGAGGGCATCCTGTGCAGCCCCACATCCCAGATCGAGAACGTCAACGAAGAGGAGATGGACACGTCCATCAGCCACTACAAACGAAAGGTGACGGAGAGCAGATAACAATCTGTATCGTTGTTTCTTCTGCATATCTAGATGTTTCCAGTAGCTGTTCAGTTATCTACAGGCAAATATCACCATGTTTTCATCCAGGGTCCAGTTTATCAAAACATGGACAAAACATTGCAATTTAAGTGTAATGAATGTTTCAGAACCTTCTTCACATCACGCCTCTTTGTCTTTGTCCAGACAATGAACGACTTCGACTATCTGAAGCTTCTGGGCAAAGGCACTTTTGGAAAAGTCATTCTGGTGAGAGAGAAGGCGAGCGGCACCTACTACGCCATGAAGATCCTGAAGAAAGAAGTCATTATAGCCAAGGTGATATTTACATTTATCAGCTTTTGTTTGCCGTTAATGTATTGATTTGGATGCAGTGACAACCAGTATGCAGTGAATTTTTGTGTGTGTATGCAAAATAGCAGAAATATAACTGTGTTATCTTTGATGCCTGATTTAGACACAAATTCCATCCAGTTATTTGACTTAAACGTGCTAGAAATGGTCCGAAGGCTCCTTTTGTCTCGTGACTAATCACTCTGTCTCTTCTATCGCAGGATGAAGTCGCTCACACACTCACAGAAAGTAGGGTATTAAAAAACACTCGACATCCATTCCTAACTGTGAGTATCCTCATGTCAACTGCATGAAGCATTTACCATAGACACAGCTGTGCTGATGTGATTTCACCTGTTTTAAAAGCTCTTGCTAAGACTTTAACTAAAAGCTGTTGTGATAAGTGGAAGATGAATTCAGACCAAAGTTTCTCTTCTTAGAAGAATAAAATAAATCACTGAAAAAAAAAGCACTGATGACATAAAACATTATTTATATATTGTTGCAGTCTCTGAAGTACTCGTTCCAGACGAAGGACCGGCTGTGCTTTGTAATGGAGTACGTCAACGGAGGAGAGGTGAGGAGCACTAGTCAGCTGCAAATGAGCCTGAACTAATGTCAGGGCCTATTTTCTTTCCTGAAAATTCTCAATTTAAAGATAAATGTGCTGCATTATTCTCTATAAGGAACATGTGAAACTGGATGTAGAATTAAACAAGTCAGACCTGTTTGGTGAAGACACAGGTTAGAACATAGAAAAACTGCAGGATTTTTTACTTTATGATTTTAAAAAGGATTCCATCCTGATGCCATCAGTCCAGTTTCATGTAGACTAGACTTCTGTTTGTGTGTTTAGTCCTGTGTGTAATAACATGCATCATGTCATCAAATTTTCTTTTGTTTTTCATTTGAATTTTAAAAATTATAGTGAAATATCATGGGTGTGTCTGTATTTAGAGGTTTTTATCGCTCTCTTCTGTCTTTCTATATTTTATATCCTTAAACTGAAACGGATGTTCCTCACGTATGTTTGATGTGTAGGTTGTAGCAAAGGTTTATTATAAACTCTTCCCTCCTGTAACAGACTCTGCACATTATCTCGTTATATTCATTATCACTTAATGTATAAAATAAACATTTAAAATTTCAGATTTTAGAAAAAAATCTTGAACAATTTCTTAAAAGTTTTACACATTTTTAATTTGTCCTCAAGTTGAAGTCACCACTGAAGGTGGGTACACACTGTTCAGTCACAAAATATGGTGATATCTTATGTTGCACCATGAGTGAGGTTTGTAGACATGTTCTAGTGACCAAAGATAGTCTCACAATGTCAGAAATCTAAGATGACAGTAAACTTAAAAGACTGCAGAAATCTTAGTCTTAAGATTATAATGACTTTCTTTCTTGTGAAATCTGTTTAATTTAATCTTTCATAGCAAAGTTTTCATTAGCTTAATGTCTGAACAAATTTAAAGTATCATTAAACTTCAGTCTTTCTAATTTAAGGTGTATGAACTTCTTCTTTTCTCTGCAGCTGTTTTTCCACTTGTCAAGAGAAAGGGTTTTCTCTGAGGACCGCACCCGATTCTACGGCGCAGAGATCGTCTCCGCTCTAGACTACCTACATTCTGCCAAGATCGTCTACCGTGACCTAAAGGTAAACTGCACCTGCTTTAAAATGACACCATTATTGACACCTTCACAAGCTCAATAAGCTGCACACCTTAGTGATTTCTGAGTAGCGCGGTCAGACTAACCCATGTTTTCCACTGGATCCGTCAACATCAGCCTGGCGTTTTTCTTCCAAATGTCCACATTTCTGTATTCTTTGTGGGTATTTGTGTGTTTTACCATAGGAAAGCAGGATATGTACTTAAATTAACACCAAACTGAGACAAATCGATCTAATGTTTGCGTTTCTTGTTGTTAAAGCTACATTAGTCCTCATAATTAATCAGTTTGTATATTTGATACACATAATCTAACACAAGGAAAAACTCTCTCCTTCTGCTGATTGCAGCACAGCAGAGGAGATGTGCTGGGTGCACTGGGTGCACTGGGTGCATTCGGTCAACCAGCTACAGACAGAACAGAGGGACACATAGCTTAATGTTTGATTGTAAAAATTTACCAGATTCTCCATCAGTCACGTGTGTTTATTTCTCGCTTGTTTCATCTGCTCTGTGCTGCTTGATGCGTCTGCCCTAAAACAATAGACTGGATAGTAGAAAAGGGACCATAGGACAGAGTGGTGGCTATTTGCTGCTGCTGTCGCAACGCAGACGTCCTGCGCCACAGATGCATCCAGTGGAAAACGGATAAGCATGACTAGCAGATTATACTAATAACTAATTAAACCAGATTTCTGATATTTTTGTTTATTTTGAAGCAATCAGACTTTCTAACAGAACTGCTTTACTTAATGAAGCAGGAAGGCCCTTCAGATCCTCTCGTTTTTTATTACATGCTGGAAGAGCCTCTCGATCTGAGGGGAGCTGATAATGCACATAGTTTCAAACACATACTGGTTTATTCGTTTATGAGCCAAACTGCCCAGTCTTGCTCAGGACTTGAGTAACAAAGGGCCTCATTCACCTTTATTCACCTTTATCTTCCTAAATGTTTTCTTAACTTCGTTCTTAAGAAAAACCTTCATCTAATCTACATTCATGTTGTATCTTGTTGATCTTATAGTATAAAGCACAGTCTAGTTGTTAGCAAGTGTCCGTAAAAGCACGTGAATCTGCACTATGGTGTGAAAAATACAGGAGTTTCACACAGAAACGAAAAGGGAAGCGAGAGTGATTCACTGCAGACCCACCTGAGTTCTGAAGCAGAGACGACACAGACGTTAAATTTTGTGTGCAAACTTTCAGCAGTGGGGGTTTTTCCATTTTAGAGACTGTAAGCAGCAAACAAACAAAAAAAGGAATAATTGTTTAAATTTGGTTTATTTCCTAGTTTAAATTATTTAACTATTATATATTATTTTTTGAATGATTTCTGCTTGATTGGATATTTTTCATCTTTTTATTTATTATAATTTAATAACGGTACTTATGGTACGATAGTCTCTGAAGTGCAGTGCAGACCGTGGTGGAGCATGGGGAGGGGGAGCTGGACTAGTGCATATTGTAGCTTCATAAAGCATGTCCACATTGTGAACGGGTCAGGATTTAGTTTCTGTTATTGTCATCAGCTGGAGAACCTGATGTTGGACAAAGACGGACACATCAAGATCACAGACTTTGGCCTCTGCAAAGAAGGAATCACCGACACTGCCACCATGAAAACCTTCTGTGGAACACCGGAGTACCTGGCTCCTGAGGTCAGAAATCACACAACCATAAAAAGCACAGTGAGACTAAAAAAGCTGGATCTTAGACGAGTCCTTCATCTAAGAGTGTTAGTGTAAACCCACATTTGTTGTTGTCCTTTCTGATGAAATCCAGACAGAAACTGTTCTGGTCTATTTGCTACCAAATGACAACCACCAGAGCTGAATGTCAAAGCCAAAGTGGAAGTTGGTTATGATGCAGTTCCTCCAATCGTAGCTAAAAATTTTCTTTACAGCAAGGTAAAATGTTAGTGACTCATTTCACTTCTCCTAATGTGGAAGTCGGTGGCGTTTTTGAAAGTTATTTTTCTATTAAGAGGATATGAAAGAGGATATCACATAGACCAAGGTCAAAAACAGCTGCATACACAGGCTGTGTTAGGTTTTATACATTACAGTAAAAGTGTGATGCAGTTCTGTAAGCACCAGCACATACATGCAGAATATTAACATGTAGGTAGTATAATCTAAATACTGTGGGTGCAATGAGGGTAAACACTTGGGTCCGTGTTGTGTGTTACCAGGTGTTGGAGGACAATGACTATGGACGAGCGGTGGATTGGTGGGGTTTGGGCGTAGTGACGTACGAGATGATGTGCGGCCGCCTGCCGTTCTACAACCAGGACCACGAGAAGCTGTTCGAGCTGATCCTCATGGAGGAGATCAAGTTCCCACGAACCCTGTCGGCCGACGCAAAGTCGCTGCTGTCGGGACTGCTCATCAAGGACCCCAACAAACGGTAAACAGACAAAAATGACCTGTGTGAACATACACACCACGATGCAGCTGCCAATAGAGACTTAGGGAAAAGCAAAGCAACAAAAAATGTATTCGTATTGCTCTTTTAAAGACAGTTTACATAGACGAACCAGTAGAAACCGTTATAAATCAGAGCAGTTTTGCCTCCGGTCAGATTTTAACTCATATGTGGTCCTAAATATGATTCATATCGGATCACTGCAGAACACGTTCCTTCTGGTCATCTCTTGTCTGAACATGTCACCTATTGTTACCCTTCAGTGTCGATTGCTAAAAAATACATAAACAGTCTTGGGTATTTAGGCTGGGAAACTAACCCAGACCTTCTTATTGATGGGATAGTGCGTTCAGTTCACCAGGAACCTGCACCACAGTCGATCCCACTAGCCAGGAAAAAAAGATGCATCTGCTTCACCAAGACTGTGCAGATCCAGCAAAACGCTGCACTGGCCAGTTATATACGCAATATATATTCCTGTTTTATGATTTGGTAACGTGAATGCTGCATTTCTACTGTTTATGAAACTGCTGCCCAGATAACTTTCCAGTTCAAGCTAAACTGGAGAATCGTAACCAAACAGCCTTATTCTTGTTTGGCTCATACACAACCAGTGAAAGTTTTGGACGCACCTCAGTGTTTTTGTTGGAAAACAAATGAAGGTCCCAGTAAGTCCAGACCAGATGGGGCATGTCGCTGCAGAGCGCTGTGGTAGCAGCCCCACACATTCAGGAACTGTACGTTCACCCTCTGTACAGAAAATCCACTGAAGGAGCAGGTGCGTCCGAACTTTTGACCTTTGTCACTCTCATGGGAGAGGAAATAAAACCTGGTGTCCTGAACATGGCGGAATCTAAACAGCCATCTTGACAGGAACAAAATCTATGGATGTAACTGGTATTCTGACAAAACTGAGGCGTTTTCTGTCTCTAACAAAGAAAACGGTAAAACGAGGCTACTGCAGCGTCACGGAGCAAACTCGTTCACCCTGGGAAGTTATTTTGGGATCAGTAGCAGGTGGATATTCTGGTTCCATTGATAGAGACTTTGTAAGAGCAGCGTTTGATGTCTGACTCCTTCTTCTCTGTGTTTGCTGACAGGCTGGGCGGCGGACCGGATGACGCTAAGGAGATCATGCGACACAGTTTCTTTGGCACAGTTGACTGGCAGGACGTCTACGACAAGAAGGTGAGAGCAGGATTTAGCTGCTAGACGTCATCTAATCTTCATAGTGATTTATTCAAACCGGAGATATTCTGGTGCCAGGGTTACCTGGTTCTTTTTTTTTCAAAAGAAGTCTGGATCTAAAATAGAAACAGAAAAGAAAAAAAGTTGTTTTTTTTTCCTACTACTGCATCACCTCAGATCTTTCTTCCTTAATGCATCAGATATTTTGAGAATTAGTTTTATTGAATTAACAGCATTTAGTCAGTTTTTTTACAAGCTCCTGGTTGAGCTATGTGCAGTAATCTCCACAGTGTTTAGGTCAAAGAGGCATCGCTCCTGCACCATTAACTGTGTAGAAACAACAGCAGCATTTTTTCCTCCTTGTCATGGCACCATGTTCGCCACACAGCAATGTTATGTAAATGAAAGTAGTCGTGATTGTTTCATATTCTTTACACGAAGCGAGTAAAGCCTGGGATTCACAGACATCACTGGCTGTTGGGGATCTGAGGCCTATTTATCCATCATCCGTTAGCTTAACGCAGTTGCAACGCTACATCCTGTTCAGTCTGAACTGGTAAACACAATACATTTGGGTGTTGACATTTGAAGGCACCACTTTCTATGGGAAGCACAGATGGGTATTTTTTTATGTTTTGACCTTTCAGCCAGCCAGTCAGCCAGTCAGTCAGCCAGTCAGCCAGCCAGCCAGTCAGCCAGCCAGTCAGTCAGCCAGTCAGCCAGCCTGTCAGACAGGGTACTCCCTGGACAGGCTGCCAGTCTGTCACAGGACTCAAAACATAATCAGCAGGTTAATCAATAATGAAAATAATTATTGGATGCAGTCGTAAGGTCTGACGTAACTAATGACGTTTATATTCATCAGAATGTTATTTACTTTTAATCGCCTTCTTCCCGTCTGTTGCAGCTGGTCCCACCCTTCCAGCCCCAGGTCTCCTCAGAGACGGACACGCGCTACTTCGACGAGGAGTTCACAGCACAGACCATCACCATCACTCCACCGGAAAAATGTAACTATGTCTGAAAATCTGTGATTCCAACCTGCAGTGACTGACACACTGTGCACAGCTGCACTTTGAGCTAAATGCTAAAATCAGCGCTAACATGCGGTGATATTCAGCAGATACTATGCTAACATGCGTGTTTAGCCTGTTAGCACACTAATTACCAAAGTGTCCCACAGTGTCAGTAAGGCTGATGAGAATGTCATTAGTTTTGCAGATGTTCATCAGGTCAACATCTAAATGAATTCATTTAAAGAAAGCTTCACTGTGTGGAGCTGTGCTGCTGTGGACAGAGGGGCCATGCGTCACAGAGATTACCTGGACTCAGGTGACCTCTGAACTGTCTGACTCAGACATTTGCAGCTCAGTCAGGTGATCTACACATGTTCAGGGCTTCAGTGTCTGTGTAAAGCAGCTGCAGGTAGAAAGGAGACCAGCTGTGGAGGTGAACGTCATAGTGGCTGTAGTTAAAAATGACTTATAGATGCTTTAAACTACAAAATGCTACTTGGACAAACAGATCCACATGACTTGGCAGCCAAAGCACAAACTTCACTACCTGAATATTGCAAATCAAGTTTAAAAGCGATGGAACATCTCAGGTTCAGAAAGGACCAGAAAGGCAGCACATGTAAATAGAATAGATACCGCCTGAAATGTCGACTGGGTTATCTAACGCGTCTTTATTTGTGTCTCCACAGACGATGAGGACGGGATGGACGCGGCGGACAACGAGCGAAGGCCTCATTTCCCACAGTTCTCCTACTCAGCCAGCGGACGGGAGTGAACGTCCGGCCCAGCAGCCAGTATCGTCCCCATTCGTGGCCATTTTGAGGAAAACACGTAGCCATTTTAGGAAAAAATACCAGTCTCCCCTCTTTTTCTCCTTCTCTGCCTCCTCACAGATGGGGAGAAGTCTTTTTAGGGACTTTAAAAGAGGTTTTTGCACAGTGGGTTGGACTCCAGTCGGTCTCCCCACATTAAAAATAAGTCTCCTACATTTTCAGCGCTATTTACTGCAGAAGGCAATGTTTTTGTTATTTATTTTTTTTCTCTCCGTCAGTATTAAGTTGTCGACCCAGGTTGCGTTCATCTTTTTGTTTGTTTGTTTGTTGCTCCTCCTCCTCCTCCTCCTTCTTCTTCTTCTTCTTCTTCTTTTGACTTTTTGCACTTGGTTTGGAAGAGCCGTTTTAGGGAACAAAAAACCAAAAATGTTGCCTTACGTGTGCAGATGTTTCGTATCATACCGACAGGGTGTATTTTTTTCGGGAGGGGTTGGGCGGGGGT
>OMLM01002034.1:10693-22900 GCA_900302695.1 Helostoma temminkii | reverse complement strand
TGGGCGGGGGTTCGGGTAGCGAGGGATCATTCTTAGTTGAGAATAAGTGCATGGCTCGTGGTTGACTCAAAAGAAAAAGAAAAAAAAACTACAAAAAAAAAGTTTTTCATACATTTGCCATGGCAGCGCACATTCCCCTTCCCCATGGCAAAGAGCATCACTGTCGACAGGTAGAAAAGAGAAAACAGTAAAAAAAAAAAAAAAGGGACAGAAAATGAGAATGGACGAGTCTGTATCATTCCTTTCATCGCTGCAGTGTTACTACTTTACTCTTTTCTTTTTACCCATTTGTTCGTTCTCGCGCTTCTACATTTTATTTTGGAACAGAAAACACTAAACTGCCAGAAACTGCACAGTTCACTCAGGCGCCACAGAGCACAACCGCGTTCAAACTCAGCTAACCGCTCCAGCTTTCCACAGCCGGCAGGGTAACGAGGCCTTTCTCTGCTTTCTCACCGCTTCTCCTCCTCCTCCTCTCTTCTGTTTCCTCATCGTAGCTGTAGGACTAGTGGAATGGATGTTTACACAGGGAAACGTGGTTTAATGTACGTATGTGATGTATGCATGTACGGTATGTATGTGGGAAAAGGCGGTCAACCTTATGCTGTCATCGCACACACACACACACACACACACAGGCAGACACACACTTTCACTCAGAAACAGGAAGCAGCTGTGAGTTCTCCACACACACTGAAATCGGCAGTTTTCTCCAAAAAGAATCGAGTTTCCTCAGGTGAACTCATGATCAGAATAATCGACGCAGGTCCAGACGTTAAACACTGGAGGTGAAGCTGCAACCTGTCGACACACAGATGTTTCCTGCAGGATTCCTGCGCCAACACCACTGACATTTTATTTATTCCATTAACTATATATATTTTTTTTCGTAAATTTAATCTCCTTGAATCCTGGTTCAACACTGCAAAACATTAGTCTCATATTTATTTATTTATTTACTTATTTATTTATTTATTAATTCCCCAAAACGAGTCCAATTCAACACTCTGACTCTAGAAACACTGGTCTGGCTGAAAACACGTCCTCCGTGTCCCCAGGAAGCAGCAGCTTCCTACACGAACGCCCACTTCTTATATGCTGTCGACATAGCTCAGAGCACCTCAGTTTACTCCAGAGTGTCTGTGTAGTGAAAATGATAAAAGTGTGTGAATATTTATGGCAGGGAGCTGCTGTTCCTCCCACTGTCCACAGATCAGTCTGATGGCTTTGGAGATATTTCTGGTGGAGACAGTTTGTCCTTTCAGCTTCACGGCTCCAGATCAAAATCAAACACTGGACTAAAATGAAACGGTCGTACAGCTTCTGCTCAGCAGTTCGCTCCTGCACAAAGGCTAAGTGCTTGAATACTGATGTTCAGGCAGCTTAAAGCTTCATCTGCAGGACGTGAACACTTAATGAGCAAAGGGATGATAACAGCTTCACAGCTTCTGGTACATGAGACACAATCTGGGACTTTAAATGATGTTTAGTTTGCTTATGTTGGTCCAGTAACTAAACTACACTCTATTGTCAGTTTATAGGAACAGGTTGTGCAGTAAAGTCAGTTTGAGCCCCAACTGTGTGATGGTTTTGGGATTACTCTGTTAGAAAGAGAGGCGATCGTTATTTATAATGCAGATAATAGAAACACTGGTCAGTTTAATGTGGGACAGACTGCACTGTAAAAAATGACTGAACCCGTTCAGCTTCACGAAGGAGTATCTATAGTCGACTGTTGAATCTGACAAACAAGTGTTTTAGCACAAAGTGAGCCAGTCCTGCCCACTAGTGGCCTGACAGGTGAATCCTGCAGAACATTTGACTTTCTTCGTAAACAGAGGTTCCAGTGCTGGGATTAAATCCACCGCTTGGATTAAACCTCGGTGCGATGCTTCCTTTTGGTTGTGAAATCATCGTTTTTACCTGCGAAAACAAACAAATTGGTTTGGTTTCTGGAGAATTCTGCCGACTCAGTCCACACTGCAGATCAGCTTCACGCTCGCTCACCAGGATTCTTTCACACATTTAGAAAAGTTCAGAGAATCTGGTCTGAGGAGCCGTTTGCTCGCTCTCAACAGATTGTTTTCTGGTGCCCCTTTCTGCACTTGCTCTTTAACGGAGCCCTGTTCACGTGTAACAGCGGTGAAAAGGAGGAGAACTGTGAACAATCATGGGAAACGTTTGCATATTCGTGACACTGTGTAGGAATCCTGACGGCGTACGTACATTTTTGTTTAATAGAATGAAATAAAAGAAATATTCACACAAAAACACACAGATATACAAGACTGTTTTTTAGACTATAAATCAGAGTAAAGAAAACTTTATTTATCACACTAACAGAAACTAGGCTTCCAGCTCCAGATCCTGTCAGTATTATGAGAGAAATAAATTTATACACATGCATTTCTTTTTTTAAAAACATCTGAGTATCAGTAAATCGCTAATCATGTCGCAGATCACGAGAAAACTGAGCCGTGACGCACTCGTGTATGAAGACTGTGAGGACTGCCGGTAAATAGTCGAGTCGCCCCAAAATGTCTTGATGTAAATATGCAAATTTTTTTTTTTTAGTCTTTTGTGGCTCCTCGACAGACGACATTTTGTTATTTGTTCTAGTGTGACTGTACTTCAAGCTCGGTGATGAAAACTCTGCATTTAAGAGGAAATAAAGTCTAAAAAAACTGGAACCTCTCGCTGGTTTTTTTTTTTTTTTTTTTCTTTTCTTTTTCGTTTTTGCGAGTTGATGGACCGACCCCAGTCGTGCACGGATGATGTTTCCATGGAAACAAGCCCCACCCCCTGGCATTTCTTCCAGAGGATGTAACTGTGGAGTCTGCATCATCTCTTCGTTTCCCTTCACCCGCTTAAAAAAATACAAAAACTGGGACATGTTCAGTTTGTTGCAGTGCTGTTTTCATCAGGTTGCTCCAATCCCATCATGCCTTGCTCCTACTTTCCTTATTTTTTGCACCGTAGTATTCGTTTTATTTCTGTTTGTCATTCTAGGCCATGCTACCTTGTACGTCGTTAAAAAAGGCACCTCATGAAGTCGCTGAAGGATGATGATGATGATGATGATGGAAGCATTAACTGAAGTCTCTTTATTGTTTTTCTTTTTTTTTTTTGTATCATTTGCTTGTTTGTTTTCTTACCAAAACATTAGGGCAAGAACCCAGTAGTGGACTTGCGTTGCCGTGGTAGTATTTATTTTGAATTAAATTAAAAAGAAATACATTTCAGGGTTTCTGTTGTTGTGAGTCTTTCTTTTTCTGCGACGAAGAGCTGCAGCTGGGACAAAACATTCACCTCAGATTATCTCCAGCATCATTTTATTCAAACAAAGGAAAAACACGAGGATTTTCAGATTCAGAAACGAAAAAAAATCCTTGTGCACTTTAAAGCATCAAGATTTTTACATTATTTTACTACAGACAAATAATAAACATGTTAGTTTTTTTGCAAATAAGCAATTGTACAAGAACTATATACAATATAAAAAGGTTGATTTAAATCACGTACAGCTTTTTCAATGCTTATTAATCTGCCGTGTTTTCTAGTGTAAAAATGCTTTTTCAGCATCTTACTGAATGTTATTCTACAAACCATGTTTAATTAAATAAACTATTTGTATTTACAGATAATTTCAATACCTATTAATCTGCCAATTATTTTGTTCTGAAAATTTGTCTAATTAGTCCCCCCCCAAAAAAATACATGTACGTGCCAGAAAAAAAACAAATCTTCATACAGCGAATGTTTGAGACAAAAAAATATGTATGTACGTTTTTTTCACACTCAGACCCACCGATGTTTAGATTATTAAATTTGTGTTAGTTAAATTTAGCTTTAGTAATAATATATTAACAGTGAACATGCTAACATTAGCATAGCACATGTGTAACTCAGCATGTTAGCATGCAGACTTATGTTTACATAAAGCATGTTCAGGAACATTTCAACAGTTTGTGGATTTTAATGATTTAACTTTCTTGCTGCGGTTTACAGATGATACTGGTGTCAGGATGTTGTTAGCTTAGCTTAGCTCATCATACAAATATGGAGGGAAAGGAAGGATCAAAGAGGTAGCTAGGCTCAAAAACTCATCAACACGTTGCATCTCATTTGCTGAATATATAATCAATCAAAAGAAAGCATTTTTTTGTGTAGAGCTGCAACTCATCAACGTAAAATCTGTGGTTACACATCGTATATTAGCAGTTCTGTGTTCAACTTTTATCTGTGGACATGTCGGTACAATGTCGGTATGAACAAAGTGCAGCTTTACGTTTGCTGCAGTGGGACATCGTTAACTTAGAGGTGAAGTTGTTCCCAGCTACAACTTTCGCAGTAAATGGAACAGATGAGGCTTTGAGTCAAGCTAAGCCTTGACTGCACTGTCAACAGGAGAGAAACTGTTGTAAAGAATGAGAAAAACCCTAATGTCAAAACTGCACCTTTAACTGCGTTAAAGTACGAAGAAGACAAATCTGTTAAGTCTGAGTGTGAAGGTGTTGAAACAGACACTGTGTGAAGATTTAAGGAACAGTGTGTTCTGTTCTTCTCTGGCAGTGGTGACGCTCCGACAAAGTCGTCTCTGTATTTTCACCTGATCAAACCACTGGGCTCAAACACATCTGCAGTCATGCAAGGACGCGTCAATAACAACTGAACAAGACGAATCTCGTGTGTTGAGCCAACAGCATCTACACCGTTTGGTTTCCAGTCGACGCAGGACGAGCGGCTACCGATAGAAACAGGTTCTGTCCTGACTGAGGTTGGACCTGAAGCGTCTCCGTGCAGGTCAGGCAAAGGTCACTCTGGTATGGCAGGAGGCCAGTCCACATCCACAGACTGAGGGAGGAAGCACAGATACGTGTGAGACGCTCAGCACATATACACACTCTGCTTCTGTAACGTCTGGGACAAAGATCCATTATTTATATTCATGTTGGATAAAGGTTTTGTTTTTGCTTCACTGTTGTGTCAGAATTTACAGAGCCTGTAGAAAGTATTCGCCCCCTTCGCCCTTTCACTGACATTATAAATCAATCTTGGTTAATATCCTGTAAATTGGCTACTTTGACTAAAAACTTTCAGAAAAATATCAGGTTTCTAGAAAGTAAAGTCAATTAAATAAAAACACGTAAGGTGAAATCAGAGTTGGCATTAATATTTACCCTCTTTAAAATAACTGACCAACAGAGGTCCAGATATCTGGTGCTAGTAGTCCCACAGTTAGTGTAATAAGGATCACCTGAGTGCACTGACTGTTATTTGTCGGTCTCACCTCCACGTCCAGCTCCAGGATGTCCGTGTCCGTCTTCAGCAGCTGACACAGGTTGGGTTTGGTGCGACCGAAGTCTCCGTGGACGAACTCTTTGACGTATCTGGACGCTGAGGTTAAGGCGCCGAACTTTTCACAATTATGACGATCTTAAGCTGTTTACATGTTTCCTGATTGGAATCACAGTGCGAATGATAGAAAGCGAAGCGCTGCATAAACAAACAGTCACAAGAAAAGATAATGCTGTTCGAGGGAGGCTGTCCAGCACCTGGAGCTGCACTGATCATAAACAGTGAAGCAGATCTACTGCAGACTGTGGCTCAGTCAGAGCCCAGACCTAAACCCAACAGAGAAGCTGTGGGATGAGCTCAGAGAGCCAAAGACTAGATGAGAGTAAATCATCTCTAATGAGTAGCATCACAACACTTGTTTATGTCCACCCTCACTGGTAGTGTGGATCCAGGAATGATTCAGGAATAACCCATCCAATGCTGTAGACTATGTGATAACATAAATAAAGTGGTGAGGATACGTCCCGGCCTGTGTCTTCAGTCCCAGGTAGAAGTGATGAGAGTCCAGGTAGCGGGCGCTCATGCTGTGGATGACCCGCTGTCGGACGGCGAGCGCCCGACGATGCAAAACCCTAAGAGGAGTTTTCTGATCCAGGGTCAGATCCTGATGAGACAAACGCCAACAGTTTTTGAAAACATGATTCACACTTGCTACCTGGCTGCGATATTTATTCACTAAAAACATGTTGTATCACAGACAGAAGTAGGATTTAGTGCAGATGGTTTATTCTGGTTGATTTATTTAGTTTTCAATCTATACATCATCTCTGGGTTCTATCTTCCAC
Organism: Helostoma temminkii; assembly: GCA_900302695.1. Taxonomy (NCBI): domain Eukaryota; kingdom Metazoa; phylum Chordata; class Actinopteri; order Anabantiformes; family Helostomatidae; genus Helostoma; species Helostoma temminkii. Next base: position 16,757 of record OMLM01002034.1, on the reverse strand, counting down.
TCACATGGCTTTTCCTATCACTGCTACGCTGACGACACACAGTTCTTCCTGTCCTTTCCACCGTATGACTCGACTGTCTCATCACACATTACTGCCTGTCTGTCTGACATCCCTGCTCTACCTTAACTCCCTCATTCAGATCTACACTCCCTCCCGCCCACTGCGCTCTGTTAACGAACAGCGTCTGGTGGTTCCTTTACAAAACAAGAAATCCACTGCAAAGCTCCTCAGCTCTGTGGTCCCACAATGGTGGAATGATCTACTGAATTCTTCATGTTCAGCAGCCTCACTGCCAATATTCAAGAAACTGCTGAAGACAGAACTTTTCTGTAACTTTCTATGCACTTTCATCCAAAAATAAATTAATTCCTGCACTTACATCTCATGAAACAGACACACTTCACTTGTAATTCGCTTTGGATAAAAGCATCTGATAAATGACTAAATGTAAATGATTGATCATTTATTGGTTATCAAATCATTTGGGAAATTCAGGAAATTTAATTTAAACATTTTTTTAATGTGAATGACAAAACTTGCTGCAGAGTTTAATGCAAATTCAAATGTGTCTGAATTTTGAATATTTAGTTAATTTTGTAAATTTTTTCAAAATAAAACTATGAAATAAAGAAATAATTGTGCAGAAGGAGCAAAGAATCTGAATGGGGCCTTTTCATTACCTTTACCTAAGAACAAATACTTTAAAAAATACCCAATCCTTAACTAAAATAAAATAACCCCCCAAAAAATAGATAAAGTTATGAATCCATAAAATAAAATAATAATAATAATTCCCTAAACAAGTAAATTAAATTAGAAATCACAAACACAATTAGAAATTTAAAAGAAACTTAAATAAATAAAATTGTAAATCTTAAAATATAAATTTGAAACTACTAAATGTATGAATCTCAAATAAATTTTTAATTTAAAAACAGTTCCATATGATTGGAGTCTTATACCAGATTGAAAATATAATTTGGAATATTGTGATTTCCGTGTTCACCAAATAAACTCGGCACCTTGATGAACAAATAGTCTCATACAGACTGTGTGTAGTGACCTTGATGTCGGCGATGAAGGCGATGTCTTCACTCTGAATGGGTTTCTGGGTCCAAACGAGCGCCGTGTAGGTCTTGGTTTTCTCCTCCTCACCCTCCTTCATCCGACTCATCGCCTCCCTACAACACACGGCACAGTTATTCGGCCTATCAGCGTCTTTATTATGTTTCATGCAAACGATGCAAAACTAGAGAGAAAGCAAATGCTAAAAGTAGAAACATTAAAAACATCAGGACGAAGTAAAGAGAGAATTTAAAATCTAATTTAATCATTTACATATAAATTTACTGAAGGATCAGGTCAGTTCAGACCTTCTCGGCTCTGCAGGAAGTTTAATGTGGTTCAGTGTAATTCTACAGTTTCAGATCGACTCACCTGGTAACGATCTGCAGGTCTCTCACTCTGATTTTGTCTGAAGACTTGTTAATGGTCTGAAGACAGAACATAAACAAGGTCAGTAGCCACAAAGAACAGAAAGTATCCACTGAGTATTTTGTGACAACAGTTGCAAACATCACACTTCAAAATCAACACAGGACCTTTTATCTGCTCACTAACGAGGGAACAACACATCTGGCCACAGAGCAGCTGAGCAAACTGTGCATGAATATATACAATTTTATTTTAAATTCCAATAAGTGAAGAAGTTTCTAAAATGGCTTTTAGAACACCGGTCAGGGCAGATGACCGCCCACCCTGAGCCTGGTTCTGCTGGAGGGATTTTTCCTCTCCACAGTCATTAAGGTCTTAAACCTTAAACTGACACAGCTTTGGTGACTTAAATAAATAAAATGAGCAGAAGTGAATGAAACAGTTTCTGAGTGAGTGAGTGGACGGGACACAGGCACCTCCTGCAGCTGCTTCATCTCCGCTCTGTTCAGTCTGGATTTGTGAGGATTCAGCAGCTCCATCGCGAACGGACGACCTGCCGAACGAAGCCGAAACCAGAAAACAGACATGAAATCATCCTCCACACTTCAGGTGACAAATCCCACACAACCCAGCTTCAGACTAACGGTACACTTGCTGTTAACAACGCAGTCAAGCAGGCCACATGGCGCCAACAGGTTTGCAGCTCATGGTGTCGCACGTCGCCTGGGGCAGCGTCCCAGTACATTGTTGCCAGCATTGGAGGACGGTAAGTGCTTTACTGTCCTTTCAAAACTATCTTTTCTAAACCCAACATTTTGCAACATCAGGCACTTTTACAAGCGTTTCTCAGACCTCTGAGAAAGTTTAATTCTATGATAAAGATGGCAACAACCTTCGAAGGGAAACTGATTGAACTTGTGCACAATAATGGCTCATCTGCCTCCGTGTGACTGACCTGTTTAAACCCTCCAGACACAAACTACACTAGGAAGTTTGAGAACAGTGTCGCACATAATGTTTACATGTTGCTCTACAGTAAGTATACCTCTAACCTCAGAACCAATGTGGGTACTCACCGTTTCCAAGAGTGCGGACGTCCACGTCCTCCCTGCCAGAAGAGGAGAAATTAAAACCTGCAATAAAAAGGGAGACACATTCAGAATCACTTTAATGGCTGCTGACACAAGCGGCTGTGACTTTCTGTTAAAATACGAACCCACCGTTGGCTCTGAAGGCAGACAGGATGGGCGCTGCAATCAGCTCCTCCACCGACGACTCCATCCTCCTCTCTCCATCGATCACCCAGGGCGTCTGAGGCAGACTGCGACAGAACTTGTTGTATCTCCCTGAACATCGTAAGAAGAAACCGTTCTAGGACAAATCTAATCATCCAAACTACTTCACATTCTGGTTTAGACTAAATGTTTCCATCTTCGTGCGATGGTGACTGTCTGACCTCGGTTCTGCCTTGTCTACTATGTCTGTCTTCCAGGAAGTCAGAGGGTGGAGCTGACACACCTGTGTGGGCTCAGATTTGCTCTCTCTCCCTGAGCCTACCTGCTGACTTCAGTCTTTGTCTTCTATCTACACACTCTGAGTTCACACTACTCATCAACACTGACTCGTTCACAAACATAATTTGCATCCTATGTATTAAATTAAAAGCAATAAATGTGGGTTTGTTCAGCATTTGAACCAGGGACCTTTGATTCTACTGTATGTTACCTGCTATAAAGACTGAGACATGGAGACACTGGACAACTGGAGGGCTGCAGCTGCTGGTTGGCTGCGCTGGAGGACAAGGGTAGTGTCTTTTAAAAAATAATAAAAAATTATTATTATTTCAAATCTGACTTTTTAGAAAAACATCATGAAATAATTTATTAGTCACACTTACTTCAGAAACTTGGCATCAGATATCTTTTCCAGAGCTTTGACGACCGCCATCCTGGTGAACACAGACTGCACAAAGAAAAGACACATCACGTGACCTTCTGGATGATATTTAGCTGCTAAAAAGTTTGTTTGCACCTTTTGAACAAGACCATTAACCCCAGCTGCCCCAGTGGAGGTGGCTCTGTGACCAGCAGGTCAGAGTGTGTTTGTACTGGTCAGCCTTCCAGGTGTGATTGTGAGGGACCAGGGAGTTCAGGGTTTGTTTCCGGTAAATGCAGACTTAAGTGTTCCTTTCTCTCTCTCTCCACTTTCCAGTCCAACTGGTCGAGGCAGATGGCTGCCCACTCTGAGCTTGGTTCTGCTGGAGGAGGTGTTCCTAGTGCTGCTAAAGTGGGGATTTGTTGGGTTTTCTACATGTATTTGTGTATTTTTGTGTTGTTATATTCTGCAGGTTCTTAAACGTTTCATTATTAACAGCCTTGAGACGACTTTACTGTGATCAAGTTCTAGTCTTCCCAACTAGACCTTCAATACAGCACAACACCAGCATCAACATCAGGCCCTCAGTGAATGTCCCCACTAAGTCTCCTAGAAACCTGGGGGTCTTTATTGACGACCATCTGAACTTCACAGATCACATCTCCCCCAGTCTCTAGTGCAGATTTATCCTCTACAACATCAGAAAGATCAGACTCTTCTTCTGAATATACAACCCAACTCATGCAGGCCTGGTCATGTCTCGTCTTGATCACTGCAATGCCCTGTTGACTGGGCTTTCAGCATACACAATCAAATCCCTTCATATGATCCAAAATGCAGCAGCACTGCTCAGATCTCTGCACTTGTCTACATCGGCTCCTTCATTCAGCTCTACAATCCCTCCCACCACTGTGCTCTGCCAATGAACAGTGTGGTTGGATCTTCTAAAGCTGCAGCAGTCAACCATCTGTTTTAGATTTGGAAACATCTTTGCCCTTTCAAAAAAAAGTATACTTAAATTTCTTTTTTTATTAGGTATACTTAAGTATACTTCATGTTTGGGGCAGCATGTAGCTCAGTTGGTAGGACAGTCGTCTTGCCACCCCAGAGTTGGTGGGTTTGATTCCTGGTGCTCCCGTGGCTACATGCTGAGGTGTCACTGACACTGACACTGATACAAAGTGGTAGCACTGTTCTATACATGCAGCTGTCCACACAACTGTTTCCCCAAGTGGATCAATAAAGTATCAATTATTATTATCTTTATTATAGTAAGTATGCTGATGTCTGTGTACTTGCAAATATACTATTTTAATATTATTATTTTAAACAGACTTTTATATATACATTTAGTTTAGTGAACTTTCTAGATGATCTAAATACACTTTATCCTCGTTCACAGTTGATTACAGTGCTCTCCTGAAAATTAGTTAATAGTTCTCATGCAGTGTGACTTCCTGTGTCAGTCATCACACCTGTGTAAAAGTGTACAGTCACTGAGCTGCAGCTCCTACTGACTGATCACTCTTCTTACTAACAGTTATAAGTTTATAACTCAACCATTTCCTACCAACCATACATTCTGATTAGTACATAAAAAGTAAACTGAAAGTATACTTGCTAATTTTAGTTTAAAATATGTTTACTTACAGTATAATAGTCTAATAGTCTACTAATAGTCCCCTCATTCTCCGACCACAAACTGGGCTGTGACACTATGCAACATTATTTTTCCCTCAGTTTTTATAGCTGGTGATAAGTTTGTTGCTTCTCTACAACAACAACAAACAACAAAATTGAACATGTTCATGTTCATCGCAGCTGCATTCGTTTTGGCTCGCTGCATCTAAAAAACTGACAAGTGTGTGTGTGGGAGAAATTTATACAGCGTCATTTACATCAAGTAAACTGAATTTGCCTGAAGTGATAAGAAATAAAAGTAAATGTTTAGGTTAAGGGGCTCAACTCCCTTAATAGTTAAGGGAGTTGACACATTGACTTCCTCACCTGTTTGTTCTTGGTGGGTTTGAAACAGTCAGGACAAGCTGACGCACTGAAGAAGAACAGAAAACAGGAGTTAACAGTTCAGTTCCTCTCACTGATCATCTTGTTCCTTTACTTTAAACACCTTTAAATCTCCAACAAGCTACTTTTGCAGTATGTCTCCCCCTGCAGTTGCTGAGTTTATATAACCCAGACTTGACACTGTAAAGTCGACATAAAATCAGAACGCAGTGATTTTCCTAATCTTATCTTTAGTACACAGAAACGTATCCCATGTTTAAATTGAGAAAATTTATCATTTTAAGGAAAAAAAAAAAGGTCAAATGAGGCCATTTTAAAATTAATGGCATCAACACTGTTGGGACAGGTCCATGTTTTACCGCGCTGTAGCATCCTCTCTTCTTTTAACAAGAGTCTGTAAACATCTGAACTGAAATGTCCCACTCTTGTCTGATGTGGGATCCTAACTGCTCAACAGTCCTGGGTCTTTGTTGCATTTTCTGTTTCACGATTGGCTAAATATTTTCTGGTGAAAGGTCCGGACTGCAGACAGGTCAGTTCAGCACCCAGACTCTTCTACTATGAAGCCATTTTGTTCTCATAGTATGTGGTTTACCATTGTCCTGCTGAAATATGTAAGTCCTTCCCTGAAAAGTATGTTGTCTACATGGAGCATATGCTGCTCTGAAACCTGGATATATGTTTTAGCCTTGATGTAGCATTTCCAGATGTTCAAGCTGCCCGTTCCATC